>JAQGAP010000636.1:0-29915 GCA_034697805.1 Orchesella bifasciata
TGAGTAAGAATCTTAACATGTTTGACAAAAGCACCGGACAGACAGTGAACAAAGTAGTTTCACAAAGTAACATTTAGTACCGGTTGATACTGATCATGAAGAACGAAAGAAAGATTAGGTTGATGATAGCACAGTGGACTGAACCGTATGTAATGGAGCGAATGAATTAATATGAAACATGCGCACACCATATTGCAAATGAGCGTTCTCTCTAACTCACCCAACAACAAAAATGTAGGCTACTGGAAGGGATAGCGGTTGTCCTATTTTCGCCAAGACTCTTTCACGATATTTTTCTCTTCTTTCGGCCTACTATTTTTGTTTTCTTTCTAATTTAAGTGTTGCATCGCATGTTCGTATGTAAATGTTCTCAGATCGTGTTGAGCGTCTAAGTTAAGAGTTGTCTTCTTCCTTATCCTCCACCCACAATGTTGCTCAACAATTCATACAGTTCAGCGTTCAAGACAGATGTGCATTCCACCTACAACCTAGTATGTCGAATTGCAAATGTTTACTCAGTTATAGGTTTTCCTTCGTCAGTTGCCATAACTTTTTTTTAAGCTCTGCATAATATTCTCATTCTATTTCTGGCAGCTGGCAAATACCTCAGTAAAAAATTTTATGAGTGCATGATATGCATACCACATTTGTTTAAACTTAAGCTGGATTCAAAGTTATTAATTGGCTACATTTGTATTTGTTGTTCGTATTGAATTTTACCTGTATAATATGGGTAACTTCACTCATTGTCAGACCATAATATTTACATTGTATTAAGTTTCTGTCGGATACGAGGTCAGACTTATTGCCCTTTCCCGATTTTTTTTGTATCTGATACTTGGAAATGGCAGTTGGAAGTTTGTCGCATCTTTACACCCAATTGACCTCTGGTCTATTTAAGTTGTTTTATAAGTATACATATGAAAAAACTTTTTCAACTACTTTTTCTTTAGTTACACCGCATTGAATTATCCTGTTTTGTCTAATTCTTCGTTCTTACTCAATGATACATATGTATTTTTAGCAGTTTTAACCTAATAAATAAAAGTAAACTGGATATGTAGAACAAAAACCTCAGAAATTAGCATTTTGCCGCTAATAATATTACAGCACAAGTTCATTGCTCGTCGGTTTCTGTTTAACGCTCTCCCTTATTAGATCGATCAGCTTCTGGCCTCAAATTGGATTAGTATTAAGTATTCGAACCTACAAATGGTAATTCTCTTTATTATGACGAGGCATCAGGATATTGCTAGTATTCTATGAATTATTCTAGCAAGTCCTTATTTAAGTACCTGCATGATGTGGTTAATATCAATACAGATGCAATATATTATAAAAGACTCGCGCAGCGATATTGAAAGAAACAATGATCAGCGAAGCATCCACCATCCAAGTCCCATAATACAGCGTATGAAATAAAAATAAAAGGTAGATGCATATTATGCGCGATGAGTAGGCATCAAGTATGTGGGTTGATGCAACTATAGCAACTTACCAATACCGAATAATGTATTCATTGTTCTACAGTGAAATAACTGGTATTCGAGAAAAGAGACCAGTTAAGTCAGCAAAAGAGCAGTCAACAGCTTTTGACCCCGTAGTCTTGAGACCTTGTTAAATTTTCGCTGTGTGGCATGGTTATTACCTGTCTGCCTTACATTTTTCTTCTTGTTCGCTTACAACATTGGAGTCCTCACCAGCATCCTTTCTCGGCAAAAACTGCCCTGAAAAACGAAAGAGCAAACGCATAATACTCACACGACGGCTCTCACCATTTGCAAAGGCGTATATACACAACCTACATGGTTTGGAGATGCATACTAGGTGGATGCTCAAAAGGTGTGTATAAGCAAATACCCAACTAGAAATATGCTAAAAATTATATACGTATATTTACAGATCATTGCTAGTTCTTAGCATTGTCCACCTAAAAACCGTTGGAGCTTACGCTTGCAAGTAATCTTAGCATATTACAATCTCAAAGATTGCACAAGACATTTTAAAATACCGTGACTAATATCCTAAGAGCTCTCCATTCGTTTGCAAATCATACATGTTTGAAATCAATCATATTGGTATAGTTTAAATATCTAAAAATGTTACAAATCCTCCTTATTATCACTGATGTTTTATTAGGTCATAAATTAAATGCATGAACCAATTAAAAAATGATAACGAGTTAAATTAATATGCTTGCAAACAAACAAGTCCAGACATGCTCCTGTGCCTTCTCCGTTGACCTTTGAACTATTTCAATTTGATAGATTTACAGTCCTTTCGCATTTAAATCCCGTCATTCCCTCGAAGGAATAATTCTATACTCGGAATCATAATGGTGCACTTAAAAGCCGAGCGATAGGGATGGCACGACAGTAAGTTTAGTAGAACATGGTTGTCATAGTCATAAAAATTGTGATCTCAAATTCAAACCAGTCATGTCTTTGTCCCCTGAGCGCATAGTAAACAGTGTGCATTTCCCTATTACATATTATTGTGGTGTTGCATAGACCAACAAGCATCGGGATCGCGGATGATGATGATGATGATGATGATACCTCTTTGCTAAAACAGGGACATACTTTTTATGACATAAGTAGTGCTAAAGCCGACATGTATGTGTGTGTGCCGTATTTTGAGAGAATACATACCAAGATTAGCATGGTATAAACATTAGCTCCGAGAGTCGACACCAATTTGATCTGCAAACAGGAACTATCGAAAAACAGTCTACTTCTCCACACGCCAATATCCTTCACATTCATCGAATTGAATTAAATGAAGATAACATGAACCAACTTCATCATCACCCGCAGTACTAAACAGAAGGAACACTTCCACATTCAACATAAACATTCTGTGCGTTTTGTTTGCTCTTTGCAGAAACTCACATGCTTGCATGCTGATCACATGCGAGTTAGACGAAGAGCAGTGAATAGGAGCTAAGCGTGCATGGCTCATCAATCGGTTGCATGCTATTTGCTTCGTTTACACGCAGTTCAAATGCAACAGTTTTCGAGCTGCTGAGTCTTCTAATGACATTTAAGTAGTGTTTGTTGTGTGAAATTCGTATCCTTTTGTTTGGCTCGTTAAACGTGAATGTGTGCTAAAATTTAAAAGGGAAATTATTGTAAAGATAAGTTAAGTTTGTTCATTCAATGTTCCAGTGCCGGTTTTATGTTACGTTCATTCCAATTTGGTGTCAAAGTTAAAATTTGTGCGCGTTCTCTTGTAATTAAAAAGCGTGCAAGGAAAAGTGAATACCAGTGAAAAAAAGGTACCAGTTGATTATAATATAACACTTGTGTATATTTATAGCATTTTATACAATACCATTGGCGCTTTCTGCTACTGCAACCTTATCTTATGACGGTCCTTATCCCGAAAAACTTCTAACCGGTTTAAGTATCATGCTCAAGAATCCTGGAAAGAGTAGGGCGTCTTTCTAGTTCAATAGTGTAAATAGAAATGCGACAATGGCGACGGCTAGATAACTATAGGTGATAGATTTGGATGTGTCACTTCTACGTAATATCCACAGAATTATGTTTCCAGTTAGTGGTGTCATAAAGTGTTTCATTACGTGTTATGCAATATGTACGTAATCTCAGTACTATTGAAATTTAAACTCATCAAGCCATAATTTACTACGTAACTTTCTTCAATAGACAACAACACATATTAGGGGTAGGACGGTATTTTGCGCATGAACAACTCTTCGGTTCCCTTCAAAGTTCGATTTTTGAATTTTGATTTTATTCTGTCTCTTCCCAACGTTATAAAAATTAACATTGCATTTGCATTTGAAATATATTTGCAATGGATACTATTCGTTGGCAATTATATGCGATGAACAAAAACGAGAAATTCATCTGATAAACATTTTCTCCACATCCTGCGAAAGAAGTTCACGCATAGCATGCCAGCATAAAAACAAAATGTACTTATGCATTTTTATGTTGGTTTGCAAGTCATTGTGTCTATTAAACCAAAAGTTCATCTGACCAATATGTTTATATTTTTTGCGATTGCAATTGAAGGATGATGGGTTTAAACTTAAACATTGCATTTTAATTGTTTGTGGTCTAACCACAGTGGAACTATCATTGATTGGTTTTTGATATGCACCAAAACATCATTATCTATACCAATACAATTTATTAGTAATATGAGGTCAGCTCTTCAAAGTATAATGAAATGCAAGTTCGAGGTGAGTGGTGCACAGTTGACGTATGACACAATACAGTTTATAAGAATTTGAAACCTGAGAAACGACAATATAGACAACGTGACATGGGTGAAGAGGACGCTATAACCATAATCACTAAGCGGTCGGAATCGGAAGGATTGGTTTAGTAAAAAAAGTATATCACCTCGCAATCCACAGAGCATCTGCTGCTTGTAGACTAATGTAGGCTACGAGTTATAAATATTAAGATGTGTCGGTAAAAAGTTGTAGTCCGCATAAAGTACGTTACATACACCAGCATCATCATAATGTAAAACATTAGTTGCATGCACTCACGAGAGAGGAGTAGTGCCCTGTTTTTCTGGCACATCAACATCAGGATGCTTGTCCACAAATGGTGAAGGTCGAATCCGGTTTCAAGAGTAATACAAATACATACTGCGAAATTGTTTGCGGCTAGAATGTAGTTCATCTGTGATGAATATGAACTGAAATGGTTAGGTCTTTAACCCCAAGTCACAACTTTGACTTGTTTTTCTCACTCCTACGTCTGCCTGCATCTCTCTGCAGTCTGCATCTAACACACTCGAATACGGTGTGCCACTATTGTAGTCATTGTGTCATACTAATACTGATTATAACACGCACGCAGCACACTCAACCTCATCATTTTTTAGCGGTTGTAACAGATTATATCGTCGAAATGGGAGCTGCTTTGGTTAGAGCACCCCATTTACTATTGGTGTGTTAGTCAAACGAATAAAACATCCTGGAAATAGTTGCTGCCTCGTCTTAGGATACGATGATGCTTTAGTTAATTAATTCATCCCTCGCTCGGCTTCCCCATTTGTAATGAATTCAGATCATAGTTAAATATACAATATATACAGTAGCATTTAAGCATATTACGGTAGTTAGTTAACTTAAAACCACATTAGGACTGCATAGGAAAGAGACAAGATTCAATATACAATGTAGGCCACATCAGATATTTCAGAAAATCTATTTACTATCTGTAACGAAACTTCAATCAGTTCAAAAACTATGAAGATGGTGATATGACATGGCAATGTCAAAGAGGTGTGCAGAAAAAACACGTTTTTTTGCTGTTACGATTTGTATCAGTTTGATAAATCGAGGACATGAGGAACCTCTAAACTCCAAAGTGACACAGAGAGGCGTTTTCTAGAGGTGGTAATAATACAACTTTAGGCAGTAAGGCACAGTCAAGGTTTGCCCGTAATATGAACATTACTATTTGCTACAGTTGTAACGACGGACAGAGTTAGAAATATTTATAGTGAGCGTTATTGGGTTGAAGCTGCTGATAATGATCCCTGTATTTGTATGAAGTGCTCATTTTTCTGAGCTCTGCAGCATTCCATTATTAAGCTACACGATCTCATTATTTATGCGCTTTCTTCAAACAGGCAGAACATGTTTGCTTCCTAGCATTATAGAATATAACACTGGCAGACATCGCGAATATCGTGCTAAAGTAAACTTAAGCTAGTTTTTGTCTACTCTTTCGTAAAATGGCATTATAGAGCAGTCAATGCTCTTTCGTGAACAACAATGCATACGATTATGATGATAATGAGGATGCGTTGAGGCTTCGCTGCTTCGTATACCTGTACGTTATTAGGGGCATCAGCACATCTGCTCAGGTTCAAAGTCTTCAATACGGAAAAAGAGGATAATGCTGCTAATGTGTAATACAAACTAAGTAAGCAAGCAAAGCACGCTGCAGAAGGACTGACTGACTGCACTGGCCCAGTAAAATAGAGCGGCGACAGGGCTAGGAGCACAGAGCCTGCTTCATCTCATTCTCCCTGCGATGCTAAAACTTACCTGGGCACATTGTTGTAGTTGTACTGAAAAAAGTTGATAGTTGATCCCTCACTCAGTTTTGAGCAGTGTACTATATTCATAGTTGCAACTGCAGGATGAGGTTATGATGCTGCTGTTGATGAGTATGAAAATTGCAAAAACCTCTTTGTGAGTAGGATGAGCTCATCTACATAGTATGGCACTGAAAATTAAATCCACTACTCACTCAGTGGCACGCATCTATGCTGAGGATCGGTTTTTGAGCACATGTAGTTTGGCACATATTCGTAGGTTGAGGCTTTGAGCTTTTGTCTGCATGACGATTTCTGTTTCAAATGCAGAAGTCCGAGCAGAGCAAGTTTGGTGTGCGTTTTGTCATCCGAGTTCACAAGTTTGTCAAACTTTCATGGGTTTCAGATACGGCAATCTTCACCATTGTTACGCACAGCCAACATTGAGATGGAAACATCAAAGGAGTAAGAGTCGCAAAGTGATCTCATCGGAGAAGAAGGAGTAGTCTGGACCTCTCGCCTTTTTTGGAGGTTTGATGAGGTCGAAACCAATGCCATATTTAAACACACACACATTCATCCCGTCATGACAGCAGTGGGTTGTGCAAAAGAAATGGAAGTTCAAATCCGGGAACACGGGGAGCCAGTTTCAGCTTTATCCCTCGTTAGCAGAAACTCTGGAACGTCGACAACAATTCATGTGATTGGGAGCAGTGGATCCACGGGGGATGAGTCTAGTGGGGAGGAGCCGCCATTACATAATTACACAGTGCCACCGAAAAAGAACCGATTGAAAGAGCCAAACAATAATAGCCTGTCGTCTGCAACAGCATCATCTTTAGTGTCATTAATTCGAGGAGCTTCAAACAAAGATATCATCAATGTGGATGAGCAGAGTCAAGATGATGAGGATTCGGGACAGTCAACAAAGGATGGAGGCGTGTCCACCTCACTGACATCCGGCGAGGTCAGAAAAAATATTAAGTGTTCACAGCGTTTTTTGCAGTGTGTTGTTACTGTGTTCCTGTTTTTATATTAAAGTTTGTTGTGTGTGGGGCAATTATAGAATTCAGACACTGACATGGGACCGGATGGAGATGAACATCTTGGAATTAATTCAAAGGGAGATGACGCATCCAAGAAATTATTTGAGTGTGACGTCTGCAACATGAAGTTTTCCAATGGGGCAAATATGCGGAGACATCGGATGCGTCATACAGGCGTTAAACCGTACGAATGTAGAATCTGCCAAAAGAGGTGAATTTTGGTTTGTGATAGTACCCAAGATTTTGGTTTAGTAAAATAATATGCATTATGCATGCCACAATTTGCTTAAAAAATAATTTCACACGTGGTTTAGGAGAAACCACTAAGTTTATACGATATAAAGGAAGTTGCGTTTTTGAATAATACGTTGTTAGCATAACGATAATAATTTCATGTTCAAAGCAGGATAAAATAGTTATCAAACTGCTAATCTTGATTTACTATCACAATACTCAAAGCACTAGGTTGAACGTATGCTTTTTGTATTCGCAGATTTTTCAGGAAAGACCACCTCGCAGAGCATATGGCTACTCATTCAAAACTTTTACCTTTCCGGTGCCCAATATGTAACAAAGTAAGCTTATCAATTTTATTAAACATAAAAGTAATTATGGAGATCATTGATCTCAAAATGTATTTTATTTCTAAGGGATTCCAACGACAAATAGCAATGCGAGCTCACTTTCAAAACGAACATGTTGGAGGTTCACATGATATGGTTAAAGCCTGTCCACTCTGCTCCTACAAAGCTGGTAACGATTTTCACCATTTTCAGAAAGAATTTTGAGAAGACTTTAATAAACAACTACTAATTTGTCTGTTTTCTGGAAAAGGTTCCATGAAATCATTGAGGGTACACTTTTACTCTAGACACGGAATCGATTTGGACAACCCAATGCCACATTCTTCTTCTATCCTTTGTTCAAATGGCAGTACCTCTGCTTCTCCTAATCCTTGCGGAACCTCAAACGGAGAATACAGTGAGCTAGCCCAAGCTTTAGGATTTGAGGACAGAGACAAGAGCTCGGATTCTTCCCTCATTCCATCTCACTTCTTGGTGCCACAAATTGAAATTTCCTCAAACTCGCCGTATCCACCTCATTTTTCTTTCAGTGCCGATTCAAGCTACAGCTTCAATCAAGACGATAGGCTCGGAGGTGAATAGAAATACGACAATAGATGATAATCACCTACGTAACTAATTGAGTTAGAAAGTGTAATGTGATATGTATATTCAAAAATAGGTCATCGGAGCCCTTCTCCACCTCAACATATATCCCCACAATCAGATTCCAGTTCATCCAATTTGCCATCTAGCACAGACTTACTTGTGGTGAAGAAAGAAGTGATGGATGAAACCTCACCGGAAACAGGAGAATCCAAATCTAAAGAATGCTTGGACATGAGTGATGATATTCAAGATATGCCAGAAGATTTATCATCAAATAACAGCAGTTCATGCAGGCAAGTGTGGTTTAAAAGCGTTTTACGAACATTGAAATAAGCAATTTGCACAAGTACATTTCCTACATTGCTGTAATAATTATTTTCTTGACAGTAGATCACACAGTCCGAAATGTAGCTCCTCATCCTTGATAAAAGTATCACCACTAAAATCACTTCTTAGGGATGAATGGCGATCCAAAGAAAGTTCGCAAGGTAATGGAACCAATGGTACAACTTCAAGAGAAAGAAGTGATTCCAGCTCTGGTCATTCAAGTAACAGTAATTTTCATACTCAGGTAAGTTTTCTAGGTATTAATTACTTGCATGCAGATTTAATTCGTGAAGGTGGAGTTAGATTAAGTGTGTAATTAATTGTATTATTGTAGGCCTACGATGGTGAAGCCATCACTTCGTCTAATGGACCAGAAAATGGAGCTCATTCCATGTATAGTCGCCGAGCAGCCGCATTGCCAACACCTTTGCATCAGTGTGTCTACTGTGGAATTATTTTCCCTGACAAAACACTATATTTTCTCCACAAAGGGTGCCATTCCGAATCCAATCCTTGGCGTTGCAACATTTGCGGAGAATCTTGCTCCAATGTCTACGACTTCAATTCACATTTGCTGAGCAAATCCCACCAATAAACAAAATTGCTAAGTAATAGTGTTTGTTTACGTATGCATATATTATGCAAGATTCCTACTTCATTAAGCTTATATTTACTATAAAGTTTAGTATACTCAAAGACAGCCACCTACACATTGTCTACTTTACGTGCTTACTGAAATAACTGGCAAACTTCTTGTTCTAACATGATTAGTTGAAAATGTAAGTCATAATAACTAGGTTAACTTTAGTTAGGATTGTAGTGTTAGCGTACATAAAGGAAACATTTCCAGACGACACCTCCTTCGGCTTTGAAGTGGACTAGAATACAATTAGCAAGAACATTTCTTACTGCATTATTTAATGAATGAATCCGATGACGAACATAATATTATATAGTTTGTACATATATGACCTACGACACGGTATTTTTAAAACTAACGTCTGTATGCTATAAATAAGGTACTGGGCGATTGACGGGACAGTTAATAATAATATATGATATGACTTGGAATACATGGGAACATTTAACTCCTCCTTTTTTGTTAGTAAAACGTAGTTGCGACGAAGAAACTATTTTTATACTCTGTCGGTAAGACTTAATTAATAACTTTTCGACCTGTTTCAACAATTTTCATCGGTAAATAAACCTGGAAGAGTAGAATAAAATGAAGAGTCGCCATGATTAATGTAGCTTCAGTCCTCAAACTCATTTTTTCCCATATTCATACATAACATGCTTCCGATTGATGTTATTTCATATGATTTATAGCATGATTGTGTAAATTGCTAAATTAGTGCGTCAATCAGGAATCGAATAAATCGATTAGCAAAAAATGGTCGCAGCAATAAACAACATCCACTTTCAATACTGGCCTTGAGTTGATACTGTTACATTGTTTATTTTATTTACTTTAATGATGTGATGCAAATGGTCTTTTACTAATACATACATATACAAATTTCAGTGATTATCATGCTGATCTTGTAAATGGAGTACTTTATCACAAACATATCTTTAATGACGCTTAAACCATAGGATTTTTTAAGCTTGAATGAGTCTTGGTCTTACCGTCCTATAACATCAACTTCTAACCAAACACTGTAATATTTTACGTGAAAACGGACAATAAACGACATTTTGTGGTGTAAACTCATTCACATACAATCTCTTAAACAAACGTATGTCATCATACATTTACGGAGAGTTTACTTTACTTTACTTACGATACTATAAACAGAAACGGGCAAGGAATAAAGTTACTAATAAAACGAGCACTGGGAAGAACTTGAGTGTTTGCTAAATGAACAGTTTTATTAAACAAGTTGAACTTGTCAGAGCTGTGATTCCAAAAACAAGGAAGCACGTTTACTGGTACACGCCAGATATGCGATGTACATGAAACACATTTTTTAATGATATCTTTTTGCCGCATCCACAAACGTGAAACCAAACGGAATTAAAATTACACGTGTAAGTTACTCATTATGTTTCACGTTGCTCTTAATAAATACAGAGTATATATAAACAAACCAAATGCTAACAAAGGGCTTGTGCCAAACTTGTTGATACATACTTAAAGTCTTTAAGGGCATTTGCTAATGCAGGATGAGACAACTCATGAGCAAAACAGTTATGGCTTCTCTATTACAAATATAAAATGAGCGTAACAAATGACTTTACAAGTTGTACACAAAATAAGCGGCAAACTGCATTTAATATAATATAGTTGCTATCAAAACTATTACGATCCCTAATATAAATACTAAAGAAATAATAAGTAGTAGATTCGGCCAACCGTTTTCAGCAAACGTGGACAAAGTGTAGAATTAGAAACAAACTACGCAGGATTGAAATGAATATTTTAATTTATAGACAAGCAAAGGAGTAACTGTCTAAAATCATTTTGCAATATTCTGCATGACGGAACACATGTGAGAACAACTGACAATGCTTGGCCAAAATGCTGAAACAGTAATGAAACTTGAAACTAAAGCAAATAGAACACATCTAGATTTAGAGTAATGTACAAAGGTGCTCTGTGCAAAGTTATAACTTATGAACACAAAACTATTCACACACTTTTCTGTCTTATCTTCTACGTTGGCAGCACTAATTTAACATGAGTACTCAAGTGCAAGTACATTGAACGTAAATTATGTACTTCTATATAGCGAAAGCGAACACAACCGTCGCTCGACAAAGAAAGCAGAAACGTTTGTACAGGACTGCCTATGAACCACGAGGCGTATTGCAGATTTACAGAATGGGGTAATATTATATAAATACATTTAATCATAAGTCATTTCATTCGGATTTTACAAGTTTAATGATTGTGTCATCAAATTTATTGCACTTTGGGGTCATTTATAGTTGACCTAACAGAAGATTGTTGATCTTGTTGATTCTCGAAGCTCAAACAAGTTTAAATACACAATGTCCAAAGTTACCGCTGCCATAAGTCACGAAAGCATGAGTAAATGTCAAATACAAGAAAGTCAGCTTGTATCTAGGAACTGAGCAATGGACTGTTCAAAATACAGCTATCTTCAAAACTAATAGCATTGCACATTATAATATTATTACAGCCCGCTCATAACCTTGAAAGACTAAAATAGCATTTTTGCTGTTTCGAACACTTTACTATGCATAGGAATTTATACGGTATGTGCTAACTGCTGCCTCCTATTTCATGAAGGCGAAGGACGAAGATTTCCCCACCCCAAAAAAATTACCATGACAAATTAATTTTTTTCTCCTCGTGACTCATGAGACAGTCCTGGATATCTTAAATATGTATATGCAACTAATACAAAATGAACACGGCTTTGTAACTGAATTTAAATAGTGAGCCTTTGAACAAAAGCGTGAAAACAGTGGCAGACCAAAACTAGTTGTAGATAAACGTAATGATTACAAGTACACAAGCTCCACTAATAATTACTAATTGCGACTTTTGGATTGACAAAGTCATTTGCATGAATGCACTCTTAGCAAAATGTTTCAGTGACGTAATTGCGTTGTCACTATTTCAGGTAACAGTATTTCAAACCCAAAACAGCGCTTAAATCGGACGCGGTGCATGAAGGCCCTCTACATCGGGTCCTATATACGGCCAGTGATCAGCATTCACAGGTCCCCAGTCATGGAGACCATTGGTTAGAGACGGTCGGTGAGTTAGCCGATGCGCAATACTAAATCCTCCACTTCCTTCTAATTGAGTTAACACTATAATTACTTGCCTAAATTTAAAGAAAAAAATGTTAATTTTTAAATTTACGAATCAATTCACCTTCATATTAATTAGCACATTTGATCAAGTAAAATGTGATAAACTTACCTATGCAGAGGTGGAACCGCGTCTACAGTTTTCAACTGATTCCTAGTCGACACAACGTTATAGCTTTCTTGACAATCACATTTAACTTGAATCCACTTATCATCGTGACGATTCTCCACAACCACAACTAGCCCTGCCCATCCCTTGGTCAAATAGTATGCTGTCATGCCTTCGCGTCCTTCATGACGCTGACCTCTTTCCATCGTCAATCTGATGATAGCGTCCGCAAGCATGTATGGTGGTGGAGCAATCTGGTCCGATAAAACTTTCTTTGATGAATGGAGAGACATCACATAGCGAGGATAAGGTGCGTCTCCTCCTAAAGAAGGATATTAATTAAACCATCAATTGGTATGTCTTGGAAGAAAAATAAACGTATAATTATACTATAATTAAACAAATATCATACCACTATGCCAATGGTTAAAGGCTAATGGAACGGCAAGGTAGAAACCAGGTTCAATCATTTTATGGCAACCAACAAAGCCTCGGACTTGTCTTTTTGAATGCTCAACAAGACGTCCGAGCACGAGCTTTTGGGAATCACTTTGACTAGTCTCCAAACCACGAAATAGTACCACGCATAAATCCAATTGCGAACGCTGAGATTTTTCCGAGTTCCTGAGATTGAAGGATTAATAAAAATTAGAGGATTTATTTATATCGGTATCAAAGTTCAGACTATTGCACAATTCAAACTGCCATCTTACCTGTGACCCTCTTGAAACAACGATATCTCGATTTCAGTTGCCTCCATCACGGTGATAAGTATACAAGACAAATGTTGCAGATCAGCAGACGGAGGAAGCGTTCCCTGAAGTCTATTTTCATGCCACATGGAACGTACCTTGCATACGTCAATACAGTCAAAATATCTGCACAAAATAAATACCACATTTAATCTCGTTCAGCATTTCAGCTATGAATCATGAATTTAAATGTTCTGAAACAGGCAAACTTACTTCAGCATGTCATCGAATGATATCCAGAAAACTCCATCATCCGCACCCTTTGGCATAAGCGTTTCCCGCATCTCTGTTGACCACATAGTTGAACTATCACTCCAGTCTCCTTTCCAACTATAGCGACCCCAAGGATTTCTTAATCGCAATAATCTGTAGAGTATTTGTAAAATTGGTAAAATTATGTCAGCAGAAACGAAATAATCCTAGCAATGTCATTTTATCTTTAATTTTCCTACCTCAGTCCATTGGAACCATCCACATTAAGAACGGAATATGCATGCCGAGGACGGAGCCCTTTTTCGCGATATTCATCCTCATCCACTTTCATGTTTCCACCTCCACATGAAGCACCCATGAGAAAACCGGCAGCGTGGCAAGACAGCAATTGCGCCCATACTAAATCACGATCAAGCTCTTCATCTGCTCCACTCTTTATTAAAAATTTCACAAGAGTTGATAAACAAACCCATCATTAAAAAACTAAATAAAGTGGTTATAGATATGAAACATACCTGCAATGGTATACTTTCACACGGATTTCCCGTTAATGTTGCGAGACCTTCTATTGCACGTCCGGACACTAATGCTTCGTAGCAGCCATGAATTTTGGCAACTGCTTTCTCTATGAGGGGCACCCATAACTGTCTACGTTTTGCCTGTTTTAGAATACAACCGTGTGTAAATATTTAGTTACAAGGACACATCTATATACTCAACAACACCGTTGTAAGCAATATTTATATCGTTAAATACCTGTGAATATACAAGCCGTTTTCTTCTATCACAGGGAAGTAGATCGTCGACAATCACTGTGGTCCACGACCCATCTTTACATAGTCTTATCATATACGCTCCTACATCGGAAATCTCTCTAGTAACTAAAATTTTCTCAACTAATTCCTTCCGCTCAGCAATGACGGCGAGAGCACTCAGTAACCAGCAATTTCCAAGGACTCCTGAAATAATTTTTAAAAAAAATGTTTGTAAGAGTTACTGGTAGGAAATGGAAATAACTTTGAAATAATGTCGTTACCTTGAGATATATCAGACGGTAGAGGAGTTCGAAACACAACCCAAGACGTATTTTCACTCCCTTGTTCAGTGACAATGTTTTTTGGTCTTAACCATTGCGTTACCAAATCACCTTTTGTAGTCTTTGGATTGTAGTAAAGAGATTTTGGAGCTGGAGGAAACGAATCATCAACAAACGGATCACCGGATTTTAAGCAGTAAGCAAGTATATCTTGATATTTTTGCTTTGCTCCTTTCTTCGCCGGAGTCGGCGCACTACTTTTAGGCATGGATGAGGATCCATTGCATGAATCGGAACGCTTTCCTTGACACATTTCACATGTATGCGACTTCATTGGATTTTTGAAAGTACAGCGTGAGCACGACCACTTCTTCTTTATGTATCCGTTCGGACCCTAAACACAAAATGATATTATTTACATGTTTACTTGTTAGTATGCCTTGCTTCACGTTTTAGCAAATTACAGCTGATGATACAAATCGTCAACATGTTGCCGTACATTTAAAAATAAGTTTTCAGTTTAAAAACAATCAAATTAATTTAAAACACGATTAAACAGATAAGTTGTCAGTTAAACATTTGCCAAGGGAAACCATTTAAACTTTGGTATCATTGAAACAAAAATGGGAGAGTTAAATTGAACTGAAAATTAAATAGCTACATTAAAAAAAGATTTATCAGAAAGATTATAGCAAACCAATTTGTGGTACATTATTTTCAAATGGCATTTAAATTCCCCAGCAAGTGAACAATTAGCCACTGCATAATTAACATAATCATAAAACTAACAATTTAAAAATACTTACCGTGTATTCGTTATTTTTATCCCAACGACAAGCTTGACAATGATGGAGATACAGCGGGTTTTGAAGCGTGCAAACCGGACAAGTCCAATACTCCGTGATAGCGACTGATCTTGGACGTTCAGGTTTCTTTTTCAACTTTGTCCTTGCAGGTTTGCTGACATTGCTAACTGGTGTCTCCAAAGATTTCTGCATGCTACAAGCTTCACATACTGCATTACTTTGTGCATTTGCGAGGGTACATTTTTTACAAATCCAGGTTAGAGCACGACCGAGCTGTTGAAGTTCTTTGTCCAATTCCAATATATCTGTTGATGGGAGCGACGCTCGTCTGCCACTATGGTATTCCAGTTTCCTTTCGTTTTGAGATTCATTGCATGGACTAGTAGAGTCTGTATTGCTGGAGTTTGGGCTTTTTGCAGATGTTGTTCTCTGTTGTTTGTCACTTGAAACTCCCTTAACTTGGGCATGTTTTGATGAATATAAATCTTTAGGTTTACACGCCAAGTTTGATGATTCTTTCATAATACTGGACTGAGCATTTAGTGTTGATTGAAGAGTCTTGTTTGCCAATGTTAGGTTAGTCGTGGATAAGACGGTTATGCCAGCTAGCGCGATCGGTGTGTCTACCTCAATGCCCTGAATTTCGGAAGTAGGGCTCTTTTTCTTCTCTTTTCCATTTGGTATTAAATACGGTTCATTTTCCATTGACTCTGACCCAACCTCCATTACTTTTGATAAGCCTGATGCCATGGGAGAAATGAGAGTCTCCATGATTTCATTTGAAATGTTTTCAGACATGTAGGATCGGTTTGCATTGATGAAAGTGGGGGATGGAGACAAATCCTGGTTCATGAAAGATGAGCTAACTGCATTCTCACCAAGTTTGACTGGTTCAGATTTGGTTGGCTCACTATCCATATAAATGTTTGAAGACATCACACCATGGCTGGACTTGTCGGAAACTTCTTGGCTCAGAAATGATTCAAACTCATCGGCTTTGGCTGCAAAGCTTTTATTTGTGAGATTTGCGAGGGTATAAGGGCACTTTAGACTTTTGATCGTGGCTTCCCGTAGTTCTCTACTTGGCGAGCTGGCTTTAGAGCTGGAGGAGGTGAGCGCTCCAACAAAGTCAGTGTTGACTTTGAGAGGTTGCCCATTTCCAGCTTCCAGTTTGGTAGCCCCATTTTTCTGAGATCTTACCGGGCTATAAGCGAAAATAATGCTTGAATCGGTGGCTGATCGCGTCAGCTTAACTTCACCGTTGGAACACCCATGGCTGACAGCCTTTGACCGTGGCAGTGTGTTGAGACTAGTTTTCTGTTTGAATCCGTCCTTTTTATGTGAGCGAGTTGTGAGATCATTCGGGTTTCTGTTGACAACACTTTGAATACCGTGCGATGAAAAGATACCATCGGAAGCTGTAACTATATTAGGGCTACTAGTATTTGAAAGGGCCATAACGAAATCAAGGGTTGGAGCAGTGTCTTCTGATTGATTGGTAGGACCGCCTGAGCAATTTTCAGGATTTCCTGATTCTGATCTACTACTGTCTTCAGATTTAACGTCTGATAATTCTTTTCCTTTGCTGCCGACTGTTTGATCATAACCATCTTGTAACTCTGCTCTGGAAATCCTAAATCCTGGGGTCGAGTCCGTCACCACATTTTCATGTGTGGTACTGAAAAGACCAAAATATATCGAAATGTTTATTTATTTGCGAGCCATCCTTCTCCTTCTATATCACTTTTTTCATGTATCAGCTTGGAAAATTTTAAAACAGATTTGCTTGCTGCATCAACATAAATAAATCTGGATTTTTGTTTTTCTAGGCAAACGACCTTATTCATGTACGATTCATCAAGGAATTAACAGAAACCTGGCCAGAAAACATCGTAAAGTGTACATCCGCGCATTTGTCAAAACAAACTACTAAACTACATACATGCATATTCCAGCCAAAACTTCTAGCATGAACGACATGTAGTATTGGTTGAAGTTGCAAAATACGTATATGACGCTTCAACATACATTCGCTCTTCCTGAATCTATTTTAGGCACGTTGGATTGTTATCATATCACTATATATCTCTGAACGTTCTCAACTTAATCTAGAATAACAACGCGGATTTTTATGCGAAGATTGGAAAATGATTTACTAAACTACGCGTCAAGTTAGTATGTTCATGGTCATTTCATGGTAGTTTCCTACCATTCGTACTAACACAGTTTTAAAGTTGGCCAATGGTATTAGTTACAATATATAAATGTGTTAAAATTACCATTCTGTAATTTTTGGTTCCTCCAAATGACACTCGAAAGAGGCAGACTGGTGGTTCCCACTTGGAGGCGATTCCCCTTTGATGCCAACGTCATCTAAGCTCTTTTGTTGGAGATCAGTTCCTGTTAAAAGACGGCCCCGATCCTCATTTTTGTTCACTGCTCGCTGTGTTCCACATTGAGAACAGCTTGAAACTTCAGTCGGATTGATATGTTTACACTGGGAACAGTGCCACTGTAAAACTGATGCGATTGACCCCATGCAACTTTTTGAATTTTTGACAGACTTCTACGAACGTCGAATATTATTCATTTTTTCAGTAATGAAAGATTTGCACCAAGCTACTATTAATTTCTCCCTAGCTACAGCTAGAGTTATTTTTCACAACCAATTGATAGTATTCGTTGGAGAGATCATAAATTGAAATCTTGAAATGGACATTTGCCTTCAAAGCCAAAATATACGAAGATGATAGGATCTACGTTTCAGTTCATTTTGCATGAACTTGCTCTGATTTGTTAATGGTGCATACAGTATGGTATTGCACTCATCTATAGAAAATCACGAGGGTAGCAACAAAGTTGTAGTTTACATATTGTACACAACGCTGCAACTGCGAGTTATGCTATATTTGTAGATTGGAGCTAAGCCTAATTTTCACCACAGTAAATTGCACACTTTCATTGAAATACGATGGGTAGCGTTTTTCTCATATTATCTAATAAACCTTAAATGCACTTTCTTGCAATATCTACGTAATCAGGGGTGGATTGTTCTTTCATTTACGTTTGTGCAAAGGCCAAACAAGTATTTGTTTTGATTTTATGGTTGCTGAGGTGCTTCCTTTTCTGGAGAGATCAATTATGAACAAAATTATTCTTTTTTGTTTTTTGCTGAGTTTCACAACCTGAGTGATTCGGAGGAGCGCTTGTAAATGACTGATGAGACGGACAATGGATCTAATGATTTTTAGTAGATTATTATAACGTTATGGATCGTATTCTACAATTAGAGCAGACGAGTTTTGCTAGTGAAACGAATAATATTGAGCAGATGTGATGTACAAAAACATTTGATTTCGTTCTCAACATCACATCTTTTTATGTTTACGATTGGAACTGGACTGGTTGTTGCTTGATCTTTTTTTCCCTGCTGTCTGCTGCTAAGCCCTATACCTAGAAAGGACGATGATATGGGAACGGAGCAATGCTTTCCTTTCCTACATGTACCTATTAAATCTCCTTTTCGTGGTGTGTAGTCGTACTCTTTCTTTATATCACCCACATATGCAATGCACGAGGGTATATCTATGTTGAAGTGAGCTTAAGCAACTCAATTTGAAAACACCTTCCTAAGAGTATAAACGATTTCGGGATCCTGAATTTTAATACTTCTTTTAAATTAGCACTTACGTGGAAAAAGCATTCCTATATATTTAAGCTCAGTTATTGAAATTTTACATGTATGCAAGACTTTAATATAATTAACAACAAATACCATGAATCATTATTTCCAAGTTTAAAAAAAAGTTAAATAAATTATCATTAAATGGTTGCCATTAACATGAGAATCCATTATTCGATATTGGGTTAGGGTATAAAAACACAAAAGGATGTGTAAAGGGTTACGAGCTTCCGCTCAGCTCCTTCTAGTGCATTACGCATGCATAATATACTACTCCACTTTTTTGTACGCAGGTATTATACATGCTATATAGGCTTCTTTTTGCCAGAGCCCCTGGAAACTTCCCAAGAAAAGTCACCAAGTCCTTTTACCTCATGCTCTACATTCTAATCAGAAGCTGGGCTCAAGCTTATTGCAAATCTGCAAAATGCAATCCAATGCAGTTTCAGAGGAAAGAGAAACTGAGGAAAAGCAGTAGTAAAACTATGTGGTGTGAAAGCCATGCTAGAAAGAAGATTATTTAAAGATGATACTATCGATTAAAGGTTATTTTGAGTCATCAACAAATAATTAATCTGATACATTATCCAAGCGGTTGGATCAGAATACTCAATGTAGACTAGATACACACATACCATTATTATCATTTATTGATCAAAGGCAGTTGCTCTAATACAAACGTAGATGGTCGAAGCCAGCAACTCCTTTTTGGGCTTTCCTAATTGCAAACCAAAATTATATGCCCTTTCCATTCACAGCTTAAGTAGTTGAGATTTTGGGGAAATGATACAATAACCTTTCAGCATTTTGTGGTGAAAATACAATTTTAAGTATGTCTTAAGAAAACTTGGAGTGTTCCCACAAAACCTGACGAGCCATGACATTGTAATTAAAAAAGAGAGGTGAACTTGACTTATTCTGTGGTCTAGAACACACACTTCATAGATATTGTAAGCAGCATTTCATACCTCAGTAAAAGCCAATGAATGGATATAGCTTGACTGCTGCCTTTATAAACACGTTTGAATGCACATAAAATATCCTTTTTAAGGCCATAGTATGATGCACTCACGATACTTGAAACGTCAATTGAACGTCATGGAAAAACGGAGAAATGTCGCGAGTGTGTATCTTTAATATCAGTTTATATTTCTGCATGGAATGCTAATAAACTAATGAATGATATAGATGAACTAGGTGGTGGGCTTTGTGCACGTGCTAAGTATTAGTATACTGGTTTACTTACACTTTGGCATTTAAAACTTATGATACCCCGATGTTTGTTTCCCTACCTATTTACTCTATTGGTGTACTAAGCAAAGGAAATGTGAATGATTCCCATTTTACAACTGAAGTGCTTTAAGCTTATAACTTTGACAATGTCTGCAAACCCGAGTTGCAAATGATAACGAAAATAGCTGCTTGTCAGCCTATCTGTCATCACCTTGTTTTTTAAATGTGCCTACATATGTTACAGGACATGAAGATAAAAAAAATATTTTTAACGTTTCGATGAACATTTTGTGCTTCCAGTTGGCACTTCTTTTTAACATTATTCGTGAGAAGGTGAACATTTGCAATTTAGTTTTAGAGAGATTGCACAAGCCGAGTTTGGAATGTTAGACTATGTTTCATTACACAATGGAATGTTTTGTAGGGCTTAAGCCAACGGTGAACAAAATTGGATGAATTTCAAATAGCGAGTTGAACAAGTTGTTCATTAAAACATATCATTAATACGGTTCAGTTGCAGTTCAAATTTTTCGACAATAAATTAGACTCGATCTTCATTAGTAAGTAGCAAGAAGTTCGTTTGTCAACACCAATTCCGTTTGAAAAATTACAGAAAATGACTAAATTAACTATGGGATGTAATCTACTCTGTTACGTGGGACAATAATAAGTACAAATAACATATATAACAAGTTGAGCCAATCATCAGCAAAGGAAGGATTCTTTTCATGTAGCAAACTATCCTTGAACCCTTAATGAAGTCTAGCTCTTTGTAGTAATGAGGATCCACGTCGTTTATTCTGCCGGTGGTGCATTACATACTCACGTTCATAACATTAGAGTTGATGGCATTACATTAGATTTCATTCTCGTTTCCTAACTTGAGTTCGGTGCATTGTGTGAATTTGAATACTTTTCCTTGAGAGTTTCCAGAGACCGATTCATACGTAACGTTAATTGAATTACGAGAAGAGGAGAGGGAGAGATAGAAAACAAGTTTCGCCGTTTCCTTTACAAACAAGTTTCTTTCGCTCAGACACTCTCTTAAGGCTCGGTGCTATTGAAAACGCATTCTTTTACCATATTTGCTATAACCACCTTGTAATCTTAAGCAGAAGTTGAACAATAAATTATATCACTTTCCTGTATACATCTGGCTCCTTTACTCGCTGATTCATAGAAACCAAGAGGCACATCCTGCAGCTGTCATTCATTACTTACACCCAGTGTGCAGTTGTGCACAAACATGCATGTAAAGAAACGGTGCTATGTACTTGTTTTGAGTACAAAGGAATGGAAAAAGTAAAGCAAATCTGCAAGGGTTTCTCGCCAAACGCTAATGAAAAGGACGTGCTAAAACTTGTGTAACATCATCATCATCATCCTCTCCTCCTCTGTATTCTGGAGCTGCAACATGAAACATGGTCACTCACAAACTTCTTCCGAAAAAAATCAAACAGCGTATGTAATTTAAAATTGAAAGGGCAAGCCATCAGTTCCCAGTTGTTGCTTGAGTTTGTGCAAGCGGTTCCTAGAACTCTTTGTCCATTTATGTATGAAAAAATGTATGCTGTCATAACTCTGTAACTAAAATGATTTTACCCGCGACCTCCTTAGGCTTACATATGTTCTCACAATTAAGATCTTTGCAGGCATGGGGACTCGCTCGGAAAAGGTTTCTTTTTGAATGCAGGCGCTGGAAGAGTCAATTTAATCAGTGTGCAGAAAGTTGTTTAATCAAGAACGGAAACCACATAATCTGCACAAGGAAAGATAATCCGATAGAAGTTAGGTGTCCATGCATACTTCACAAGGGAAGCAGAGCACGTTCTAACTTTATCAATTATCAGTATCCGGCACGTTCCTTTAAACGCATTCATATTACAAATGTTTAAAATTATTATTTGCACTGAGACATGCCAGCTGCGAGTTTACGGAGTTGTTTGGTCTTTGAAATTCATTCTTTTGCTTAGCTACGCTGAATAAGGAAGCAGGTGTTGCTAGTAAAAGTTTTTTCCTTTTGCATGCACTGTTAACTACCGAATGCATGCCTTTACAATTTACACTAGACATCTGGAGCTTCCAAATTTGGCAAAATGAGAAATCGTCCTTGTTCGGATTTAAATTTGATTATGGCACGGCTGGCCAGTTCATAGCAACTGACATCTGTATTAGGTTTTGCTGTGGTGTACGAAATGAAACCTTGATCGTGTACCAATGCTATATGAAACAAAGAAAAAGTCTAGTTGAATTCAAAATAATGTTGCTCACCGTACTCAAGGAATTTAATAACTTTCGCCACACGCTTAAGATGGGACAAAGCGAAGTAGTTACGCCTAAAGACTGGTTTAATACCAATCAAGTTTATTGGTAAGGGTATAAAAATGCATGTCCACTCTTCTTCGTACGGTTGGTTAGAGACTTGATGTCCCTATTGAGACAATTTTATTCATTACACAGAATCGTTTCTGCAACATTAATAATTATACTTAAGTATGCATAAAATATTCTCACTGCTCATGTTTTCATTTATTTCTGGTAGTTTGGAATGAGATGAGAAGATTATAAAGTGAGGGCTGTTTCATTGAAGGAATTAAAGCCAATGTTTAAACCACAGTGAAAAAATGATAAAAATATAACACTCGGTGGGTATACTATATGACATCCATCATTCAATGGTTTTCTCGGGTTTACATAGGTGATTTTCATAAAAGAGATACTGAGGTGTAGATGAGTATAGAGTTGGTATAGTATCACATTGATGTTAATTAGAAGGGATTGAAAGGGGGCACATGCAAAGGTTACTCTATTGACTGAGTATTACGCTTAATATTCATTAGGATGCCATAGAAAAAGATGCTAACTCAAATGCATAGTGAAAAAGCATGGAAGCCCAAAAGCTTTGTGCATTACTCCTGTTGAATTAGAAGTGAAATATGTACAAAGTGGAAATGAAAGCAGAAAGCACCTATATAATATTTAAGGACACTTGAATATCAAAACAGGAAGTTCATGGAATGGATTTTGTTAAACTAAGGTTCACTAACATTGCTTTTGAATATTGTGACTTAGCTGGGGTTTTGTAAATAGAATGTGGAGATGGTTGACAAAGCTCTATTCCATTATTACTTAATAAGGTTTTTGTTTTGATTGCTCCCAATGTATAATTTAAATGCAGACACTACGCTTCTGCCTATAATACTGCTTCAATGTGGGCATCACAGAAATACACGACTCTGTGTATATAATGTGCAGCAAAAATCAATCGCAACGTGTGGCCTACATGCATTCACCAAGCATGGTTCTACTGAAGCAACGGCTTAGGTACTTGGTATATTTGGTTAACCAAAGACCTTTGACTAAAATTCGAAACGCATGTATATACTTGATGCTGGATCTGAACATCCACTCAAATAGCGAACATGAATCATCAAAGCATAAAACATAGATGAACAGAATAACCTGGACTGGAAAAAAAATCATTCTGCTTTGCATTATAATACTCAAACAAAAATTTATCAGCAACACTATTATTTTAGTACGGTTCATCTTGTGCTTATTGTCCCAGAGGTCGTCGTTTGCACAAAAATGTCTCAAATCTTGATGAAACTTTATTCCGCGATTTATTTTCAGTTATGGCAACTTTCTTGAGAGAGAGAGAGAAAAACACACCACAGCATAGTATATTTGTACATGCAAATTAACGGATGAAACATGATACGCATATTTTCGTTCATGATATTTGGTTGTTGATTCGCCGAACGAGATCCTTGAAGCAGAGCTCTTACCTTCTACTATTACCATAAACTTCGTGTATCTTGACATGGTGTTGTAATCCCCTTTATAAAATAGTTCCAAAATTGAAGCCACCATTATGGGTAGATATCATGTCACTGAAGCATAACCAAATAAGGGCTAGAGTTGTTCTTCTACTACGCATATATTTGCTCCGTTAGTTTGACATTTGTTTCTCCATTGGGCTCAAAATACAATAGTTATCGATAATAACATGATTCATTCGGCTGATAAAATTTCGTGCATAGTAACAACAGTAGCGTTTTCTTTGATTCCATCAAGATCATATCATTTGTCATTTTGAGTGGCCTTAGCGCAATAAACTTGGAGAAGGCTTATGCATTAGAATTCTTGCGTCAGTTCAGCATGCGTAATATATGTAATATGAAGAGGTACTAATGGGCGTATATGGCAAATTTTGACATGTCCCAAGTTTTGTCCAATTCAATCCAACATACCTTCTCCTCTCCCCTGATTATAGTTACTCACTAAGGGTTTTTTTTAAAGGTGCACAGGGCTAATGATAGCGAGTGATGCTGCAAGTAAATCGTCCATGTCAGTCACAAACAAAGCGCTTTGTTAAGCAAGTGGCTTCTTGGGGAATTCCTTGTTCTACTTCCCTATACTATGCCACTACAGAGCCTACTCTGTACTTTCTTTTTCTACGCGTTCATTTTTAGACATAAGGTCTTGCATCATTATCAGTGACATCATTCATATCCCTTATGTTTTTCATAAACCTTTTTTATTTACTTTTGTAATACAGTTAAGATAGAAGCATGTAAAAGCTTTATATCATATCATAAGTAGTAATCGTAGTAAAGTGTTCGTCATCCATCATTATCGTTAACTACTACGTGCATTGTACATGCTCACACTTGTTGTTACATGGCATTGCCACCGTTGTAGTTTCGTCTTTGAGTAGATAGTGCAGCTCACATTACGTCTTGCAAGAAAAGAGTCGTCGCGTGTGTAATTGTAGATGCCTTTTATTACACTTGAGTCAGACTGATAAGAGATAAGAATGCAGTACGAATAATATGCTTTTCTGCTCTGACATGTTATGAGCTTACCAGTTATATCTCATTAGAGTGACGTACCAGCGAGTCCAATCTCTAATTGTAAGAGCTCCTAACAATACATTGGTTTTACGCTGTCAAGTAAAATAAAAAAAATATTATAGTCGAACCAATTCACTACTCAATCATAGTAGTAAAAGTAGTAATGATCTCGTAGTCAGTCACTAACTGTCTGTGACGGAAGCTGTGCTCTTAAGACCAACACACGCAATGAATAATACAACAAACTGTGGAGTAGTAGTAGTAGTACACTAAAGAGAAAAGTTGTAACCACGCGAGCAGGCGTGAACGAACGCATACCTATTGGAGGAATTTTACTAATACTTTTCCTTCACAATAATATTATTCTTGTGACGATGATGCTGGTACAAAGACCTTCATTGCGTCACATACAGTCTACGACCTTACTCTCAAAAAGGTGCTGTTTGTCAGCTAGTAACACATTTCGGCACCTTCCAGCGTAGACTTTGAACCCTCATCAAATATTGGAAGATAAAGTGATTCCATTGTAAGTTCAGCATGACAATTCACCACTGAAATCATTGGAGGTTTTGGCTACATTAAATTGAAATAAGTTGAGTGCAACTGATGCTACATTGTTGCGAGAACTAGGCAAGCATTATTGTGTGCATGGGCTCAGAATTGTTTGCACACTGGCCGGGACTTACGAACTGGATTTTTTATAAAGGCCAGCTGAGCTCTCCTGTTATGTTGGTGGATAAACTACACACACTGCGTTTTACGTGATATACATTTTTTAACTGGAATGGAATGCGCAGGAACTTGATAACAACAATATTATTTTGTGATGGTGAGGTTATAACGATGAAAGCTAATTGTTGTGTTGGTGGGAGTTTGGTGAAACTTTACCGTTTTTGTATCAGTTTCGGGGTGTAATGATATTGGATGTGATGTGATTGACAAGAAACAAAAGGTTTCCTAGTATCAATTAAAGTATTACTTACCAAACCTAACTAACTTGTGACCAGTGTTATGCAGATCTTGAAAGCGTCTCTCATCAATAATCAACGAAGTCTTTAAAATTTTGACTGAACTTGCCGTCCGTGCTAACATGCACTTTCTGTACACACTGCTGATGCCATTTAAATATTAGAATGGGAAGTGGAGTAAAAGTTGAAGAAATCTAAAAATTAATGTGGTTCTAACATAACGAAAAATATAAACGCAATAATGTCATCTGCAACGAAAGAAGTCGTTCATCAAGGTTGGCTCACCAAGTCGCCTCCCACTAAAGCCATTTTTAGACCAGTAAGTATCCTCATTTTTAATTTCAAACTATAAATTGATAATGAATTGGTAACATTATGCACAAACTATTAAGTTCTAAACCATGGCATTTCATTACCTCATAGTACTTCGTTAAATACTAAATCTTGTTTTATTTATTTGTTCCTCGTGTAGCGTTGGAGACGACGATGGTTTATTGTGAAGGGTGGATCCTTTCCCCACCAGTATGTTCTCGAGTATTTCACCGACGAGTCTTGCCGACGCCAAAAGGGGCTTATAAATCTGGATGAATGCGAACAGGTACACACTGTGCGTACAAGATTAGTTCAAAATCATACTTGTTTTAACGGAAGGAGTTTATGTCACGTTGCTAGTAATGGATCATATTTTTAATCATGGGTAGATTTGTGGACCGCTGAATGTTCAAGATCGACACAGGTACACATTCCATCTCAGGACACCCAGTAGGATTTATTACCTTGCAGCAGACACCGAACCAGAGATGAACAAGTGGGTGGAGATGCTGTGTCAAGTTTGCGGTCTTAAAATTGTTGAAGATGAGGCAGATGGCAATATTGGTAATTATTGCATTGG
Organism: Orchesella bifasciata; assembly: GCA_034697805.1. Taxonomy (NCBI): domain Eukaryota; kingdom Metazoa; phylum Arthropoda; class Collembola; order Entomobryomorpha; family Orchesellidae; genus Orchesella; species Orchesella bifasciata. The sequence goes on from JAQGAP010000636.1 coordinate 26,909, forward strand.
ATTGTGATGTGAATTTTTTAGCTAAATAAATTTTTTGAGGGAGGAAATTTTAATTGGTGTAAACTTTTGTTTACCTAGTCTACGCTAGGCCAAGCAATGAAAACAGCAAACCTGTGGGAGTGGAAAGTGCTGATGTTCATCATGAAAGCGATGAGAGTAGTCCCACCCCTTCAAACAAAAGTCCCTCAGGTCCATATATTCCAATTTCGGAGTGCTTTACGGGGAAACCTATAATATTCAACCCAAGTGGAGGTAATGAGGAAGTCACGTATTATAACACGTCGTCTTTCCCATTTCCCCCAAAAGTCAACTGGGCTACGTACCCCTACAAGAGGGACCCAAACAATGCCAATGAACCTGTCGATGACAGTAAAATTCAACACGGCCAAAGATCAACTGAAGCAAGTTATGTTCCACCACGACCTCCTAAAAAGAATTCGTCCAAGCCAACCACTCCAACCTCCACTACTCCAAGCCAGGCTAAGCCAAACTCTGGTCGCAAGAGCCCTGATCAAGTTCACAGTCCAACAGGGCACTCGGCAGGTATTTATGAGAATGTGGATGAAGTTCCAGACTCCTCATCAACTTCATCCTCACTCCACTCGCCACCCAGTTCAGCAGGAGGTTTATACTGTAACATTAGTGACGCAACAGAGAGCAAGACTACTGGAGCTTCAGTATATCAATCTGCCTCAAAACCCTCAACTTCTCCAAACCCATCATCTACGTCAGGAAACCAAGGTAGTGCCATACCACCCAAAGTTGATCGGAACTTGAAACCCGAAGTAAAGAAAGCCAATGAAATCAATGCAGCCTTAAAAAATCACCAAACCCCGTTGGCATCCAACGCACAATCTCGCTTGGGCTGTATGACTTTGCCGAACAAGAGTAGCCAAAACAATTTTTATAGCAGTGGAACGCACTATCCTGGTCCGGAAATTGATCGGACGAGGAAACCATCTGATGGGAATCTGACCTTGGGTTGTACTCCTGCACAGTTGAAGTATCAGTCTGCAATGCAAAACAACTCGCGGAACCCCAACAGTTCCCGAATGAATACAAGTACTTTGCCTATTCAAAGACGACGCGCAGGCCCGCTAATTTCCCCGCATGAGAAGAAAACAAATAGCCCTATTTATCATGAATACGAATCAACTCAAGAACTGAGCGGAACTTACATGCAGATTGACTGTAAAACAATCAAGGACAGTGAGCCAAGGCCGCAAGCCGTAAAGCTGCCTCCAAACAAAAAGCTGGGAGTCGGCCCAGCACCCCCTGGAGGCTCGGTGGAGTATAAAGTGATTGATCACGTGAAGACAAAAGCCCTAAATCAGATGCGAATGGAGAGAGAGAAGCAACTGGAAACAAATCCTCGTCATTAACTCTGATACTAATCTTCTTGTCCAATGATCAAACTAACTTTGTCTACGTTTGCTTATAATTATTATGATCAATGTTCATGGACTTAAAAAGTGTAGCAGACTGTATCATAGCTATATGGGATAGATATTTTTTGTCTAATATTAGGAATCTTTAAGATCATCAAGCATTTATCAATCTAGTTCTAATTTATTAAGCTTCAGGTAGTGTAGCTATTGGTGGTTTCCACATAATAGGATTTCGTTATACATATCAGGCCTTATAGACTTGACAGTTTGCCTTTCTAAAAAAAAAATATTTTATGATAAACTGTTGCCTTTTGAACTGCTGTACTAAGCATGGAACATGTTAAATATAATTGAAACACAAATATCTACTGTTAGTTTCCACAAATTTTTAGATTCAAAATCAAAAGCATTTAAAGTAGAGTAGAAAGTTGTGTGCTTCTGTCTCTTTCAACGTAGTACAATCAAATCAGACACTAATTGGCCCGCGGACAATCAATAAGCAATGTGAAAGTAAATGAAGCCAAAGTCATGGAAATGGTTGAATCAGTTAGGTAGGGCTGACAAACAGTATCCTCCTGTTGTAAACTAAGGTTGAGTTGTTGTGCTGTTAAGGAAACGCAGGATACTTATAGTTTAAATGGTCTGATCTCTTGTATAAATATGAATCAATCAGCTACGAAGCAACCTCAAGTCGTCAGAGGTTTACGTTGTACAAAACATAATGAAACAATCGAGATGCGGTTTTGTTTAACAGATTGGTTGTTTTTTTTTGCTCGTCGGATGATAAAAAACCGATGATGAAAAACAACTTATATATGTTATAAGTTATAATATGTCAGATAATATAACTTTCTGTGGTTGTTATGAAGTTTCCGTCTTTTTTCGTTCTCAAAGTTGTCAACGAAAATTTGTGATTGGGAAACTATCAAAAAACCAAGCCATCTTTCAAGCATTTCTATTATTACCTATAATAATTATACGTATAAACTTCTACTTGTTTCTTGTTTGGCTTAGTAACTGTTCTAGATGAAAAGTATTCATTAAATATATTCGCTAAAAACAGTTCTCATATCTAAAAGTAGACAATATAATTTGTTTCACTCTGCTAATAGTAATAATGAATAAAAATACAGTGTATGTCACGATTAAGGTACTACTAGTAAGGCGGAACAAAACTGGAGTTTCTTGGTTGCAGGATTTAAATGCAATACAAATCTCATGTCGCTTTTCTGCTTTTAAACATTGTTGTCGAAGAGCCAGAATCAAGTGATATAGTATCAAGTCATTGTAGACATATAATTTATGTTTGTATTCATGCCATGTTGTTTGTAGGTTGAGAAGTTTGTGCAAAATGTCATCGATACTGAGTGAGCAAAGAAGTTGAGTTAGGTGTTGTTTGTTAGTTGTAAGCAATAATGCATTTAATTTTTTATTGTTAAACTCTGTGTTTGAAAGTGACAACGGAATCTTTATTGCCTTTGAGTACACTCCGCCACTGGAGTGTATTGACCTGGTAATCAAAACGCACATACAAATATACCTACTTGCAAATAAAGTATTCACGTACGCGAATAATAAAAATAGGAACTTATGTTTATTGACTACTAATTCTCCGTAAT
>JAQGAP010000637.1:0-29896 GCA_034697805.1 Orchesella bifasciata
GAAGGAACACATTTCTTTGGCCCTTTAACATTGCGTAAATGGAGGCATGCATCCTCTATTTGTCTAGTCCCTCTACTCTACGAATACATGGCATAAATACCTAACTACTTTTAACACTCAACTATTTCTTACCTGACAAATCGTAAATAATTCTTTTCGAGCCAACAAAATGCCAAAATGATTGCAGATTTCTTGAAGTTGGTCTACAATCATTTCTGATTTGACGTGGTATACCAGATAAGCTCTAGTTTCAGGAATGCTATGAATTATCTGTAACACAATGATTTCAATAATTTTTTAAACACGAACAAGACATGGGATTAAACCTAAACTAAACCGGCTAAACTTACTTCATTAAATGCTACACCTTTAGTGATCACATATCTACCAAACATAGCATGACGTGAGCACTGACTGTGGGGTTGTGAATTGTCCAGAATGACAGTGTTGAAACCAATTGCTCGCAAATGACGGCCCAAACCTACAGTCAATGGATAGAAAGCTCTATAAAAATTGTACCTTATATTAAACGCAGTATAACGGAGCGTTAGTGACTATGTTCTACCTTGAAACATGTTGTCACAAACCAGCTTAATGCTGCTTGGATCACAAACTTCTTCCATAGTCTTATCTGCTGGGATAGGTTTGTCATCTTCATTTTGCATTTTCAACACTAGCTCGAAAACTATCTCAGACGGGGCTCTACGTTTCTTGGATGTAGTTGTAGATGAAGATCCTTTCAGTGATGACTTTATGAACTTGGCGAGGTCCGCCCGGCATTCTACCGTTCGATCTCGTAGACTTTTATAAACTTCTATGAGGCAGTAAGCATCTCCTGCAGCATAAAGTAGTTGAGATTCTCGCATGGGTCGCTTCTCCCAGTCAGACATTTGTTCTGCCTTACTCAACGCCTTTCCCAAGCACCGGTAAACCAACTCACTCAATCCGGACTCATCACCTACAATACAATAGTATGTAATTAAAGTAATTATTGCTAATATTGATCACATTACTACTACTAAAGCGAGCGATAAATTATGTCAGTGTAATAACAACCTTCAGCTGATTTTTCGAAGAAGCTAGGATCTTCCTTCATGATGACTGACTTTAGATTACTGAAGTCAACAAGGGATTTCCACGTTTGATTCATTTCTTGCCATTCAGGAACGGTGTCAATTAACATTTTAACATCGTTGCGTACGTCAAACCCAAGTTTCATTATTCGCTGAAAACATTTACGATTGTAGTTGCACAAATAATGATGATGGACAATATATAATGATCAGTACAATATATACTTACTTGATTCTCGAAGTAATCCCTCCGGAGAGCTGTCCAATGAGTCCTGTCGTCAGATGAGTTCTGCTTCAACGAAACAATGTCAATGATAAAAGTATCCGACTCAAACGCAATTTGAAGTAACGCAGCACCCTTCAATTTTGACATTATAGGTTTCCATTCTGAGTCAAATCCAGAAACTAATAGATCCTCCCCCTCTGTTTGTGCTGCCATTTCATTAATGCGACGACAAAAATCCATCAGTTTTGGAACTTCTTCCACCATGTGAATCGTTTCTCGCGGAAGAGGATAAAGATAAAAGATCTTTTTATTAGATTCTTCAACCCCACAACTTCCTACAGGCTCCGGCGTTTCCCATGATTCTTCTTCTTGTTGGTTACAATTATTGACTGCCTGATGAGTTGATTCGCCGTCTTCTTCCCAACATTCATCTGCATTTTGAGTTTTCTGGACACTTTGCATAAGCCTACTCTTATGAGGCTCCGGAAGTAGAGGCAGAATACTTGAGTGACGACAAACGGGGTCGTTAAATAGTTCATGTGTAACAAGGAATCTTGACGTGGCTTCATAATCACCATACATCATGAAGTGGGATATAATGTCATCTTTTGACTTTTGATTACCTTCTGCAATCTGGTTGATAAGTTCGTCAAAGCTCTCCACATCTATAATAGTAATATAACAATAAAATAAAACATTGTTTATCACGATGATTTTTAATTATGTTTGTATTTATGATTACACTTACTCATATCTTGCTTCTCATATCGTCTTGAAAACAAATGCCTTAGCTCTCCAAACCTTTGACGATTCCCGACGTTCGGACAGTGTTCATTTCCGATTTTAAATTTGGACGTTAATCTTCTTACTAGTTTCGTGATTGGTTTGGGATTCAATTTCTCAGACTTGACTCCAGCGATTTTACGTTGACTAAAAAAACCAACATACCACTTATCACTCACAATAACTAACACAATTGACACAATATATCCTAACATAACAATTTTGATGACATCACTTACTTTATGTAGGCAAACAGAGTGCCACTGACTCCAGCACTTCCGTAATCAAAGCAGCTATCAAGAAACCTTACAACATTTATCTGGATATCTCGGGCGTCTTTTAGGTACTCCTCCACAACATTAAATCTATCTTGTAAGAGTAACGGGATGAGAAATGCGTGGATATCAAAATGATTGTGCAACTTTAAATACATAGCACAGAGGCAGGCCTACAAGAAAAATAAAAACTCAATTAATTCTATTGTGTATTTATATAACCTAAATTAAACACCAATCTGCGAATCATTTTATAGTGATGAGAAATACTTTTATGAAAATTTTCTGTCTCCCTTACAATTCCATATTCTACCTCTTTAAAATTATTTTCAGAACACATTTTTTCGATTGATGGAACAAAATCCATCCTTTTGTCAGGATCAGCGAGTTTAAAAACATCGAAGATGACTTCAATCAAATTCTGCTTCTTCTGAGACACCGCTGCTTCAAATGCCAGTTGCTGTATTTCCATACTAATGCTCGTCTTCCGATCACTCAGGTGGTTTTTCAACGCAGTTATAACTATGTATTTAGTAATCATACGAGTCATCTTGGATTATCAACACATTAAGATATGAGGGAATAAATTTTAATCTTGTGCAGTAGGCAAATTAAATTACCGGCTAAAGCTTGAGACTTCCCCTGAAAAGCCGCGAAATCAGGACTGTTTACAGCCAAGAACAAGCCAAAGGCAAACAGATTTTTGGATTGTTGTTCGCATGTTTCGAAAGCATCACTCAAGATCTGAGAAAATTTGACCCGACCACCTACATACAAAACCCATCATTTATGACATTACGAGAACAATAATTAAATCACTTAATATATTTATCATTGTCTTCCGCATTCTTACCCACTTCGTCCACTACTTCCCAGCTTGATCTAATTTTATTTGAAATGCTGATTGCCCATTCTTTGTCCTCTCCACCTTGAAAACCTGGTATTTTTGATAAAATGACTTGTCTCCGCCCAGGAGCCCTAGTCTCATTCGTGTGATGATTGAAGTCATTTCTTTGACCCTGCACTTGACATTGGTTGTTTGGCCACGCCGCATTATAGCTGGAACTTGGCTGCGGCCAAGCAACTGCAGTTTTAAGAAGAGATGTTGATGCTGCGCCAACGTATCCGTCCTCGTCATCCGAGTCGGAATCACTGTAACCTCCAGGTCGACACCTCCGTCCGGATGCCATCACTGCCTGGGTACTGCTTGGCTTTGGCTGGTTAGAGTAAACGTAAAATCTTCCTCTTGTGCTGGTCTCCAACAATGTCAACCAATTAACACCTGATTTCTACAATTTGCTATTTACTCTGCAAGAGTACAATCACTATGTACGAAAATTGTAGTTTGACAACACAAATGAAAGAGCGAATTGTACAGAATGACAACTCAAAACTACTAATTAATTAGCACCACTTGTACTTGTAATCACGTTCATACAAACATAATACTGTCAGTCAGTTAAATGCTTTATAATACGAAAAATATATAAACTACTCGTAAAAAATCTCTTTTTACGTCCGTCGTGTATAGTACACAAAAATATACGTTCACAATGTGTTCAGAATTTTTTCCCCTGTTGATGTCTCGATCTCGTGTAGCAGCACAGCACGCACCATGTGTATCACTCTATGTATCATGTATCCATAGTACAATGTATATAAAAATATCCTTATCGTATCGATGCCCTTGTGTCACTTCACTTCAATAGCTATTTTTCCCAAGTTGACGGTAATCTGGGTCCTGGCAATGATTTTTGCTCTCCACTCTTAACGAACATGTCCATATCGACTAATGTGCATTCCTCCTTGAGAGGTCCTGCATATCTGATCCCACGTACCTGACTTTCGTTATTCGGATCCTTTAAAATTGTCTCCCGAAGTTCTTCAAATCCGGCTGGAATGGGCTCGGTCACAAATACGAAGTAGTCAGAGTGAAAGCTACGTACTTCAAGAACGTCCTGATGCTGCTGGAGTAATCTCCTCAGGTTGTGAGAACTTGACGTGAACCAAGCTGGAAGAATGTCTTTGCCTGCGTATGCGTTAAACAGCTCACGAAATTGATGTAAAGGAACTCCAGCTTTTCTTGAAATTAGCATGCCTAACAAATGAAATTTGAAGGTCACCCAATTTTCCACTTCGGCCCCATCAATTATAAGCATTGTCGTTGACATTTTGATGGGTGCCCGATGGTTTATCTTATACCATTATCGAAAAATTTAACAGGGATATAACGTGCTTTAGCTAATTTGTTACTAAACGCCCATTCAGGGTCTTATCAATATGAGGCTTTTTCTTGATAACCGTCTTCTTACAATGGTCAGTGTCAGTACAAACAAACTGTAACAAATAGCAAACAAGACGACTCCAAAAGAGATCTTAATTTGCATCCGAAAAGTTGAAAGGCATGTCCTTTCCATGATACTATTCATGATGGTATTATACATAATTGCATAATTAAAAGCATTCGTACATATTTACTACCATCAAATTATTTCAATCGCAATCACCATTTCAATCAACCAACATGACATGCATATGATGCATGTTGTCAAAAAAATCTGCTTCGAAACAACGTCTACACAAAAGCAGACCGAAGGCTTTTGTCAAATCTCATAAAGGACGCATCATCTTTCCATAGCACTTATGTGCTTAGCAACATTTGCATTCTTCGAGTGGATCAGGATTATGCAAATCGTATCCAACTTACTTTCCTTCATCATTTCTACTTTTGCTCTCCGACTCTAGAAAATACGGGTAGAATGAGTCAGTTCTGTGTTCACGATTAGTTACTGTCATTTCAATTCAACAACCAACCGCGAGTCGCGGTTTGCGACTCAACAGGAACAATTTGGTGTTGTGTGAAACTCAATTTTGACAATTTTGTCAAGTTCGTATCAAGTTGTAAGTTGATTAAAGGTAAGGGTTTTATCAGGAATACCGTATTTGTATATATTACTTCTTCCGTTTTTGTGCAAATGAGATGATTGATTGTGAGTTATTTTTATTCCAGGTAGCTGACCTTATCCTGATGTTAAAATGGTTAAGAGTAGTAATCCCAGCGGGGGTGGGTACAAGGGAGCAGGGAAAATGCCACCAAATGTTGATCTGGGGCCAGTAATACCCCCGATAAAGCCCCCAGTAATCCCTCCACTCGATCGTCCAGGGAGAATGACGAATCAGTTGAAGTTTCTTCAAAGGAAGGTGATGCCGGCGTTGTTCAGAACTGAAGACTCATTGGCATTCAGAGAGCCTGTGGATCCGCAGAGCCAGAGGCTGGTGGTAATAAATGGAATATTTTCAATACTTATAAAATCTGCATAGAATGTTGCATAATGGAAAATATGGTAATCGGATTTTTTCTCTCGTTTGTGTATCCTTTAGAACTACTATTCGTTCATTAAGCAACCTATGGACCTTCGAACAATTCGTGAAAGGTTGAAGAACAACTATTATTGGAGCTTCGAAGAATGCTTAAAAGACTTTCAGCGAATGTTTTGTAATGCATTTGTCTACAATAAACCAGAAACACTTGTGGTTACGAAAGCAAATGATTTAGAAGCAGCATTCTTGTCTAGATTAGTGGAGGGGCCAGAAGTTGAAGTAGAAGGGGATTACATTGAAGGCAAGTTTATGTATTATAATACTACTGATACCTGGATTACTACTTGCTAATGGAATTTGTGTTTCAAAACTTTCTGTATCAACATTCTTATTTTTATTCACAGATACAGAAAATACCAACGGTATTGCCACCTCAAAGAATCATATGGATATTGAGACACCCAAACGGTCCAGAAGGGCGGTTGTTCCAGTTAATCGCTATACTCCTCCAAATACATCTTCTGAAATTGTTTTACCTGCACGTAAAAAGATGTCGTCATCTTCGTCCTCATCCTCATCATCGTCGTCTTCATCGTCATCCTCAGGCTCCAGCAGCGATAGCGACAGCTCGGATTACGATGAAAAGGGATTTGAACATAAGATGAACTTAAAATTACTACGGATTCAAGTGAAGGTATGTGCAAATGCTGATTTCTTGGTTGCACTATTTATAGTTTGGATTGCAAAATATCTGTGTAAGAAATTGATTTTTGTGTGTGTGTTATCTTTTAGATGACAGAGCTAGAGGGTAAGAAACAAAGAGTGCTAAGAAGGTTAGAGAAACGAACTACAAAAGTAAAGAAGACAGATAAAAAGAAAGGTAAAAAAAATAAGAAAAAAGATCGCAAGCGTTCGTTTTCTGCGACTTCAGGAAAGTCGGATGACAGAGGTAGGAAACCAAAGAAAAGGTTGAAAAAGGCGACAACTGCAACGGTTTTGAATGCGGCGATTGCTTCAACTTCAACTGCTGCAAAGGTTTCGAATGCGGCGATTGCTTCAACTCCAACTGCTGCGAAGATTGTATTAAAAGGTAAATCACATTAATTTGTTTATTGTTTAGCTTCAGAATTCTCGGTTTTATTTTGTTGAATAACATAAATTATGCATATTTGTAGTGACTCCGAATCGTAGTGTTCCAGTACAGGAGGAGACAGTGGAATCAGTCGAATGTCAGATTCAGAAAAAACTATGCCAGTTGAAACCGGATGATTTATTGCAAATTATGGCGATCCTTGGAGTTTGTGAGGAAATAGAGGTGGGAAAGTTACCTCCCGATCAGTTTAGGCAGGTTCAAAAGTTTGTAGATTCTAAGATAGCACAAGGCCGAGTACGTGGCAGTCGATCGAGTTCTTCTTCCCCAGAAAGATTCGAACGGAAGAGTATCATTTTGCCCACCACTAATACAACGGCGACGGTCGGATCCCCAGGTAAGATAATGAATTGAATAATGATATTAATATGCATCCTTTTGAGTTATTTCAACTTTCAACACACACTATATTATGTTGCTTTCGTAGATTTAGAGGATAGATATGATTCCGAGGACGAACTCTTGTTAAACACATATTAAATGAAGGGAGCTGAATGAACGAAGGAGGTTTGTTGGGTAAATTGGTTTTGAACTGATTTACTCAAGTAGTTGTAAGATGTACAACTGTACTAAGTTAAGTTTTTTCTTCTAATTCCTACTTTAAATGTTAATTCTACTCGCTAGGTATTGCTACTATTATGTTTTCTTAAGACAGGATACTATTTGCTTTCCTGTAGATTTAACAGTTTTGGACGTTTCACTGTAATATTATTTATATATAACAAACGATGCAAATCAACTTTGTAATATTCGTCGTTTCGATAGTGTACTCATAAATCCATCTTGAATTTTCTCAGTATTTTTTTTATAAAGGTACGATTTCAAGTTTGTGTTAGTCATTAGTAGAGTCGAAGTTTTTTTTGGCCAATGTATCGAAATTAGGTTATCTGCCCAGGCTAGTCGATAAACCGTTCTTTGTAATATTTGATGATGTAATGTAGTAGTACGGGAGAATATTAGTTTTTCGCGATGTATGTACTTACTTAAATAAAAGTAACGTTGTTGGAATGAAATCGAAAACAATGTTTTCCATTAATTCATGTAGCCTTATTTCATCTGTACTTTGCCTGTTGTTGTTGTTGTTGTTAGTTTAGCCAATTTTGCATAATAATATTTTATTTCGAGTTGTTGATACAGTGTACCAATTGTTTTTTGTTGGATTCTTGTAACAGTTAGTTTATTATTCAGTGTATTATCTTTCACTAAGTGATGATCTTTTGTTAAATATTTGATATTTAATTGTACTGAGTCTCAAGTTTACAAACTTTAACTCTTGCAAAAATTGCAGCCATTATAAATATTGTATGTAGATACAGCTCTGTTTAAAAACTTTTTTGGCAACGCATACCCTATCAATTTTGTTGTATATTATCAACATATTAACGACAACCTTCTACGTTAATTTTTTCATATTCTTTACAAAATTCAGCTTGTAACTTTTGTGTATTGAAATTCTCTATGCAAATGTAAGTGGTTATCGTGAAAGCTTAGTCGTATTATTCCAGTTTAGTATCTGCAACGCAGTCTGCAAGTTATCATCATGTCAAATCTTAACTTGACAGTGATTATCGTTGTAAAAACCTTTAATTATATATTCCTCTTAACGGTGAAGTTTATAGCTTTGGACTTGTGGAAAGCTTTGAGTTAGTTTTAGCATTTTGTAGAAGGCGAATGGAGTTAACATAACGTAGTTATTCCTGTTGTAATGTAACTATATTTTATATCAATAAAATTTCAATTATGGGTAGTGCTTGTCTACATACGCCGTGTCTGTCTATTGACTTAATTTAATTTATAATTCGGAATGTTGGACTTGCTATAGGAAAATGTATACTTTTTTACAAGAGTAATAAAAGTACATAAAATGTATCTCCTAAAAAATGTGGATCGGTGCAAAGTTGGGAATGAATGTTGTTACCTGAACGGTAAGTAGTTAGTTGTGTAGTGAGTGTTCATACTTCTACTTTTACTCTGGTGGATAGACATTACTTTGAGAGTATGAAGAACGAGTGACAGAAAAAGTGCAGTCTACAACAGTTATCATCAATCAGTTATACTTTTTTTAGGCTGGTGCAAAATGGAGATACATTTTTACCTTTACATACATGTAATATAACATACTTATCCGGTATGTGCTTGTTTACTAAGTTGGCATATTTTTCAGTTTTTTCTCGTGCATAAATACTTTTGCTATTTATGGCGATTCTACCGTCTAATTTTGCGTTTAGGTATGTAATCAGTAATTACTATATTTCATATGTAGCGTCTTGAAGCATCACTGAAACTTTTTTTTTACTATTGATAATCATTTCTTTTTATACATTAACTTTATTTTAATGCTGTTGTCGTCTGGAAAGTTGTACTTATTGTGTTCTCGGATCATGTTTGTGTGATAGTAGATAAACCTTTTTGAGTTTCATTTTCCGCCAGCGAATATGTGTAAATATAATATTTATATTTCATGTACTGTGCATGATATTAATGATCACGGATCACTAATTTTTAGTAACGCCATTTCCTCATGATTTTCAGAAATGTTTTATATGATATTATAGCTTTTTTTCTGGGTGTCCATAAAATGTCATAATATTTTGTGAAGGAATAGGTTGGATTGAAATATTTTCCCATGCGATCATGTATCATCGGCGATAATTAACGTACATTATATGACTTAATAATAATTATTACATAATATATAGTTTACACAACAGTGACATATTCCTTAGTACACAGTCAATACTTTGATATAATCTACGGATTGTCATCCTTTCACTTTTGAACCGACTATAAAAAATTCTACAAAATTGCCTGTAAGTGTAGCACACTCGCATATTCGCATGACATACAGATCAATTCAAAGTATAAAATGATTATTGCATGGCTGTAGTAAGTATGTAATAGTTCCTCTTTCCTTTGGTAGAGTACTTTTTATATCTTGAAACAATACTTATAGATATCATCATTATTATTATGCATCTTGTTCTGCTGATCCTCCTTATTCCTCTTCCCCTGGCCCATTGTAGTCGTCGGGAGTAGAAAATGATGATGATGATGATGGTAACTATTGATTTTTTGACAAACTTTCTCTTTCCTAAAGTTATACAACACTGTTGTAACGGCATTAAGTAGTAAACGTGACGGTAACGTATTGCAACAACCCTGTGGTCAATCACCGTGTTGGACAATGAGACGGTTCTTTGTCCTACAGCAGAGCGAGAGACAAAATATTCTAAGTTGAAATCTAAAGTTTTTATTAACTGCCAAGTAGATGAGAAGCTTCCAAAACGAGTTGCACATTCCCATCCAAAAGACGGTGAAATGAAGGAACTGAATCTGGAAACAGGAATGGATACATATAGTAAAAAATCATATATATAGATCCTTACCTAATGAGCTATAACGAAAAGGGAAAGCCCATTCGGGAATTCGGAGAAAGGCAAAAGTGGAGGAGAAAGCAGCAATAGACAGTAGCAAGACTAGCAACCAAGCAAAGTATTATTTTTTTGTGCATAAGAGGTGCAAGGAAAGTTGAGCCCATTCTCAAGTAATTTGCATGATAATACCTGAATTTTCCACTGGGCCAAATATTCTAGGAAGGTGATGAGGAGAAAAGGGAGCCAAGTGACCCAAAAGAAAACGACAAGAATGAAACTCGTGAGATGAGCAGGATTAGCGAGGGTTTCAGTCAATGCTGAAGCATATTCCTTATCCATGCTTGTGATGTCAGTCTTGAGTTTCTTCATAGCCGCAAATATAAAGTAGTATGTGTAAGCCATGGTTGTGATTGTCGGACCTGAAAATTAAAATTATCACACATAATGTGACTCCTCAACACATCTCACAACTTACACTGAAACTCCTTCGAACTTAACTACATGACTACATGGTTCAGTGAGGCTCAAGCTCAAGATAGAAAGACATTTCAGTGATGGCAGTAAGTAACAGTCATAATGATATTTTATGGTCGTTCTCCAAGCATATATTGCAATGTGCAACCAATGATGATGAGTATGTCTGTTACCTAGAATAAGACTAGCCAAAGTGGCTGCATAGGCAGGCATCACATTCCATTCGAGGAGACAAACAGCAGCCTCCTTGTCATAGCTCGCTCCTCGAAAACCAAGGAGTGGTGGACAACACAGCATTAGTGCAGATATCCAACTCACCGCTACCCAGCACTGGATCCTTGTACGAGTCTGAATCACTTCGTATCTGATAGGCTTCCGCACAGCCACATATCTTCACAAAACAGTCAAATAATCTAATTAATTCGGATTAAAGTAGGAGGGAGAGTGGTACATTACAGAAATAATATACGCCATAAACTACAATGATTTCCCAAAAACTTATTCCATTATCAGGTTGCTCATAAGCACTCATAAGCCTTCTTTCTTACCGATCTACGCTCATCCACATCAAAGTATAAATAGAAGCGGTCCAAAGAACTGCTCCCAGATACCCGGATGCTTTGCATAATACATCCCCGTACATCCAGTGATGGACCAGTGTCGGATAGACGGATAAAGGGACCACCAGAACTCCGGCCAGTAAATCTGCCACCGCAAGTGACAGTAAATAGTAGGTCAGAACTTCTCGTGGTCCTGGAGAAAGCCACAAATTATGCATAACTTTACATTATGTAATATTCACACAACAGCCAGAAGCTAAGCTTAGCTACGCCCTTTGTGAGCATACATTTATATCGCTACTTACTACTCATACTTATAATAATGTAGTATGAGCTTTTATACACTAAACATGTTAAAATGGTAACATTATTTATCTAACCTGGAGCGGTAATGAAAGTCGCAATAATTATCACATTTGTGACGATGACAAGCACTCCAACAGAAAGGACGATGATAGCTTGAATCAAGTGTTCAATCGGGATCTCAATCCCACCTATCCCATCATCTAGGATGACAATGTTCCCATCCTTATTGAAGAACATCTAGGAAGCGTATCTTGAATATTTTGGGAAGCTTGGAACGGAGCGGAAGACCAAGCTCGGCTGCAAATTCCATATAATAATATTAAAAGAAACGAAAGCTGGTTTTATGTAGGATTATGAATGAATGAACTCATTAGAGCCACCACTTTTTCTTAATCATGCAATCATTTTGGGTGGGCAAAAAAAAATGCTCTTTACTAACTAAATGGGCATCTTATTGTATGAATAAAAGTTGAGTTGAGTGAGCCATGTGAGCCCATTTTTTTTTGGATGCCCAATTTGTTCCTACTTTTACTTTAACATTCTCATGGATTACCCAGCAAAACGGAGAATAATAAAGAAATATAAATCATTTAGTTAGGCTCCCATGAGCCCTATTCTTTTCTGACTGGTTGCGTTTACGTTTTTTACGCTGATTCAGCGGAGCCAAGCCAAGGCTTATACTTTTTTGGCAACTTTCTCAATTAATTTGCATATATGGATGTATGCATGAGTACATCTTGTATTATTATATCCGGCACAAAAAACTTTGTGAGTGAAGGGAAAGCCAAAGCCAAGAGCACGTAGTTCCTGAAACTCCTACCTATTATATATTAACCATGGGAAATGTATGTATGCACTTATTTGGCAGTTGGGCAATAGCAAATGGTGGTAAGAGAAAAGGAGGAAAAATGGGAAAGTAGTAGTAGTAGCTTCATAAAAATTGCAACATAACTACTAGCTCAACTACAGCTTCCGTTCCAGAAGAGCATAATAATAACACTATATCCTCCCATCCACATGCTTTAATATGTGGTTTCGTTAACATTGACCTGACGTCCACTTCCCGTTTACATTTGTGTGCTGCTGCACTCATATCAGTTGTTACATATATGAGACATCGTAATCATTTTTTTTTGTACTCGTGTCATAATATTATACCATAATATGAAAGGAAGTAAGTAAGTGAAAGTAAATGGTCACCTAGAAAAAGTTAACTTTCGTTTTTTTCTCGGTATTATGGAGTCAAGTTTCAATTGGCAAAAGTGAAAGTTATCACATCAAGTCATCTATTTTTTATTATGCGGATATAGTTTACACATGTGACCTTCCCAATATAAGCCACATGGAATATATGCATATATGCTCCATAGATATTTCTTGCCTAACAAAATGGCAAATGTCACGATAATTCTTTCCCATAATTAGCCTCGAGTACTCATGCACGCCTCCTGAATCGACGTGATTTGTTTTCTGATATCTTTATCAGCAGCCCATGTGAATAACAAGCAATTTTTTTTGCTTGTGGTACTTTTACAAATGCAATTCAAATCTATTTCTGTTATCTCTCCATTCATTCTTATTTTATTCTCGTGGATTAAGTCATTTGGGAATAAAACATTATCAAATGGGATCGGCTGGTTAGTGCCGTGCTCGGTCTGCCACTAAATTTTTATGTTTTAAAAGCTTTCACTTGTTGTGCAGCTCGTAAGACGAGGAGCAAATGGTTTTTTAATAAATAAACAATGCAAAAAGTTGAACATTGAACATACCCCTGAGCTCAGGCGAAACAACAGCTCTTTAAAGAGAAAGTGGAAACCGTTCCTGATTTCTTCTCTGCTTTCTCCCTCTTGATATTTATTTCTCGCTCAGCAATTCCTTCTTCACTTGCCTCGTGTCTTTTTCTCTCTATAAGAATTTTTACGACGGCTTCTCCTCCTCGTGAGTAAGTCTCGTTAATCTTCCATTTCCTGGAACTGACCAGATAAATGCATTATACGAGAAGTTGTGTGGTAGTGCTGGATCTGGTATTGGTTCGAGCTGCTTTGCTTTCCATTTCGTCTCCTTACTGCTACTCCCATGAATATTTTTGTTTTCGCTTCGGATCCAGGAAAACCAACTCCATTCACATCATTTTGGAAGGCTCCCTCTGGGCTGCTGGAACATATATATTCTTATTATGTACTGACGACGAGTGACCAAATATATATGTATATGAAGGTGGCACAATACTCAAATTCAATCGTAGCAGACGTATTGAATATTTTGAAGGGTGTTGTTTTCTATTGAGCACACACGTATTCTCAATCAACCGACGACGTGATGGAGTGGAACATAATAACGAATGTAAATGACTTGTCGCCGTCTCGCATGCTGCGTCATGTAAAATAATTCACTCGGTTCGGTCGCTATATTGATGTGAGCTTGAGTTGAGTGCAATACGTGGTGGTGTGTGGAATGTGTGGAGCAAGAACTGAATGACTTTTTCCAGGTATATTTAAGGTGGGAGTAATGATATTATTATTATTCTTTATGACAATGTTGACAGAAGAACGGTTGCATAAACGAGGTGGGCTTGTTTTCCTTCCCCGGGAGAGCAATAACAATAATACGTTTTGGGTCTCGACTCCTCAAATAGAAAACACGGAGAGAGCAACAGCAGTCCTCTCCGTACTCGCTTCTCTTGCTGCTCCTGGCTTTGGTGTTGTTGGTGGAAGAGCAAATGTAGTCACAGCTCGGACGTGTAATACAACCGCTTCTGCAACTATAACTCTTGTAACTAATTGAAGTAATGCGAGAACGGGATACAGCACCACCTGTAGTAGTTGGAGTTGCCCTCCCTGATTTCCCTTTTGCACGCTTTAAATAACTAGCAGATTTGTAGTAGAAACAAGGTGCGAGTTTGGTTTCTGGATTTGTGTCAGAATCCTCTTTTGCTTCCTTCTTGTTAAGTCCAGCCACACAATGACATTGGCTGTGGCTATCGATATGCTGATGATGATGATGATGATAATGATTATCAATAAGGTTGTTGTTGTTGCTGATCAGGTAGTTTATTTCTTGAAATGAAGAAAAATTAGATGATGATGAGGATTGTGATTGTGAGCAACAACGGTCCTGATGATTATGATGATGATGATGATGACGAAACCAAGTAAGGATAGGAACAGTTTGCATCGAATGCATACTACTGTTATTACAACCTGATTAGATGAGTATCACTGAGCACACCACAATTACAACAAATACATCTTTTTTCTTTCCGCCAATGAGGTTCGGAAGGATGGTGACGGGAAACAGGAAACACATAAAGGTTAGATAGACAAATTAAGGACATGCGGAAATGAAGTACACAACATTTTGTCTTATCTTCTTATTCTTCACCAGAAGAGGAAGTGGATATGTAGACGAGTGAGCAATGTATATAATGGTAGCGCAGAGCATATGCAGTAACACAAACGATAATGAACTAACTACTGGTGTGCACTGCCTGGGTAAGAATACTTGGAGAAAGTTTGGGTTTTATTTTCTTCTGTCGCCTTCTGGTGAAATAGATGATAATTTGATTGTGATGCTGATGATGATGATGATGAAGATACGATGATGGGCGCTTGACGATCTTGTTGTTGTTGTTTACAAAAATGGAGGAATAATCAAGTATAATCAGTAAGGAAAAAGGGGAAAACAACGAGGGAGACGGTGGAGATGATAACGTTGTTGATGGTGGTGTGTGTGGTGTCAGTGTATTCTATAAAATGTTATGTGTTTGTGTGCAAAGAAAATAAATGTGTGAGTGAAAGAGAGAATATGTTTGTGTGTGTGTGATTTTCTGCAAGAGATGAGATGAGAGAGAAAAGTGAGGAGATGGAGATGGGAGAGAAGAGGAGCGGTGAGCAGAGTTTGAGGAGGAATAAGGGTAAGAAACGAAAAGTGGAATGGATTGGATTTGAATGGAGAATAAGAAAGAGAAGTGGAAATGGTAGTTGTAAAAAAGAGAGGAGAGAGAAGAAGAGGAACGAGAGAAGAGAGAACGAGCCTCGTTGTGTATATGTTACCCAGTGTCTCTCCCACAGTACAGTGTACATATGATTCCGTTAGCGAAAGTGATGTGGCTCAACAGAAACAGAGAGTGAGTGGAGTGGAGAAAGAGGAGCGAGAGCGTGTGTCGTTTCGTGTGTACACACTCACATGCTCCAGCTCCATCCACATATACATTTTATACTAGAACAGAAGATCAGAGCAGGCCAGCCAACAAGGAAGAATGATATGGGATGGGAATTATGATTTTCGTTGTGGACACCAGCAATAGGAGTAGTAATAGCAGCTCTACACGTAGAAAACTGGAGAGAATCCGGCAGGCAGGCAAGGAACAACCATTTCTCCACTACGAAACAACTTGAGAGAGAGAAAGAGTTGGAGTAAGGCAAGCAAAGAGTAAAAAAGTTTTGTGTGGTGGTGATAGCGGTGGTGTTGGTGGCAGTGAAAATACTTTATACTCTAATATTATAGAGCATGGGTTGGTTGGAGTCTTGCATTACATTCATGTACCCACAGCAGCCAACGAACGAACGAACGAACACACACACATAATAATATAAGTACTTGTGCCCTCACACAGAGCTTTCTAGGTATATCAGAAACAAAAGTAATAGGAGAAGGAAGCCAAAGCCGATGCCAATATGGGAGCTAAAACTGAATGAATATATGTGGATGGGTGAAGCAAAGACCTGAGTGTGAGTAAGCACAAGCAACCTGATGAGGAGAAAGACCTGAGCCGAGGAAAAGAAAAAAAGTGCTCCATATACTTTTTTCTCTGTTGCATGCTTGCTTCATAATGGTCTAGGCATTACACAAAGAGTTGGAGGCTCCCTACTACATGTACGTACGTACGTACGTTCAGTGCAAAGCAACTTAAGTGAGTGACGGGATTTTTCGGAGCAAGCGATATGGAACGGAGATGGCTCTTGCTTGGTTTTCCCTACCGCTCTTTCCTTACTTTCACTGCTGCCCCATATAAGTATTTTGTGTATAGGATCTCTCTCTCTCTCTCTTTCTTTCTCTCTTAGCCACCACGATGCGATGATGTCATGCTTTTGCAACGATACGATGTAACATATTATATTAGGTGAGCTCTATAGAAGTTCGTGCATGGGTAGATTCCTTCAGGAAAGATGGGTATAAGTGCGGTGGGATAAGTGTATACGGAAGACCTTGATAGGTATTAGACGAGCAGGATATTAAGCTCTCAAACACACATTACCTAGCGTAAATATGTACACATATTAAAATGTATGTACATTCTACATGATCGCATCTTCGTAAACCATTTCATTACATTACATTACATTATACAACTCCAACAAGCCTCTGGAGCTGAATGGAGAAAATCCTATATAGAAAGGGAGCCTCAACCAGAATTTTGGAGAATGAAGAGAGAACATGAACGAAAGTCCACTTTCCCGATACTGATACTACTTGTCGGGGCTCCCATGATGATGGTGATGGTGTTGTTTGTGCGAGTCTATTGGAAGTGTTACAAGAAAGAAGTTGAGGAAAAACTTTTCATTTTGGCCATAGATAGAGATAAATGAATATACATGGGATCCACTTGCCGTTCTTCCCGAGTTCTCTCTCTTATTTCGAAAACTACTTTCACTTTCTTCTTCCCTGATCGCTTTCCTCTCTCCCTCTCGGGCCATACAATGAGAGTGGAGTGGAGTGGATAGTGAGTTGAGTTGGAGGAAGGAGAATGGGATGCACATTACATTGTACTACTATTATGCACGACAAGGGCATGGAGATATACACACAATCGACGTCATCCTTACATGAGGAATGATATGCCCTCCAGCAATATCCCGAATGTTTCTAGACTCCACGAGAAAAGAGGAGAGGCTAGGAAAGAAGAAAGCTTCTCAAAGATAGAATAGAGTTGTTCCTTTGGCAAGAAATAATAATAAAAACGGCACGAAGCATGCTACACAAAAGGAAACGAAAAAAATAAAACCCAAAAAGACTATATATATATATGTTCACACTGACTGAACAGATATTCTCCTCGTCATGATCGTTCATAACATCATCATCATCATCATCATAATATTTTGTAATAGTTCTAATAACTATAAGAATCTTCTTCATAGGAAGGTTTTTATCTGAAGATAATATGGTGGCCGTGGTGGCACTATCACTAGTATATGAATGGCGTGGAATGGAAATTGAGAAAATGAAATGTAAGAGTTACGTTTCCTTTTTCTCCTCTTTTAATACTAGTACGTGTGCGGATGTGAAGACACAAGAGAGCATGTTGCCATTTCTTTTTTCTCTGCTCCTTCCACAGCCAGCTACACAGCAAAAGGAAAATTTTCTCTGTTTTCTGAGCCCGTCTCTTTCTCTCTCTCTCTCTCTCTCTCTTCCACACCAACAAAGGAGAGAGCCAGTAATAACAACTCAACTCAACTGGGCTGGCTAAACCGAGTGAGTGAGAGAGGAAGAGAGCAAAAAGTATGCAAGAGGCAATGAAGGAAGGCAGCCGGGTATTATTTCAGAGTGAGCTGAAGCACTTTAAGTCGACATGCATAATAATATGAGGAGAGAGAAAAGGGAAAGTATTAAAATGCTGTTTTTTTTGCTATTTTTATGTATATACTTGATATACTCCTCTATAGTTTGGTATGCGTGTGCGTAATTTGTGCATGGGAACCATGCTCAACCATGCTGGTTCTCGTTCTGCCTCTATACTTTGGCAGTCCTATAGCATGATTTTAGTTTGTGTATGGAAAAACTGACATCTCAGGCGGAAACTTTCCTCACTTTCACTTGCTAGAGTCAACAGAATTCTTGCTTCTGTTTTTTGTCCTCGTCTCACGGAATTAGTAACGTGGAATGGAAGGAATGAATAAAAGGGAGTGAGAGTGAGAGAGTAGCTAAGTTTTTATGAACAAAGAATGGAAAATGGGAAGGAAAGACGAAGAAGTGGTAGTATGGCAAGAAAAAGATGGAACAAGAAATAGCAAAGGGAATCTCTCTGATTTTCTTTCCCATCTACTAAGGATGTACAACACTCATTCTCTCATGCCTTGCCTCCTCTACTACTAGAGCACATCAATGGCCATTGTTTGTAGCAGCAGAAAACATCATGAGAGAGAGAAAAGTACGCCATGCATGTCACTATAAAAATGTAACTTTCTTTTAGCCTTTTCGTGAGTATCTCACACAAAACACAAATGTAAGCAACATTCCCAGTCCTCTGACAGCCTTTTCCCAACATTGTATCCCATATCACATCGTCTCGCTTCTTTCTTTTTAGCCAAGTTGGATATAGAGCAACCAGGAGTTTGGCTCATTGAAAAATGGAGGAGCAAAGCAAGAGGCTCTGAAATAACAAGGCTATTGCTAATTTTTTCGTCGATTTAATTTTCTGCTCCACAATCCTGCCCAGCGACTATGTCGTGTGGGCCAAATGAAGAGGAGCGTACAGCGGGGATACAAGCATGAACCAAAAAATGTCATTAGAAATTTCATTGGGATCCTCTTCTCTGCTTCCTTCCGCTTTCTTCCCTG
Source organism: Orchesella bifasciata (assembly GCA_034697805.1). Taxonomy (NCBI): domain Eukaryota; kingdom Metazoa; phylum Arthropoda; class Collembola; order Entomobryomorpha; family Orchesellidae; genus Orchesella; species Orchesella bifasciata. Next base: position 19,103 of record JAQGAP010000637.1, read on the forward strand.
ATCACCCAACCAAACAAGATATACTTAAGGCTAAACCGGAGTACACCATACGGTATAAGTTATTCATTGTTTTTACATGGAATCCTAATGAAAATGAAGTTATTAAATTTATGCATTTTGTACAAAATCCGACAACCATTTCCTAGACTTGTTCCACTTTATTGTTGTTGATGATGAAACTCAATTTTTGGTTTTGGGTTTCATGCATGTTTGTTTTGGTACTTATGTCCTTTTACCCTTTTTTGATCAACATCATCATCGTCTCCTTCTTCTCCTCTCCTTCACCATCTTCATCACATCACTTTTTTTTCTCCACTTCTGTCTAAAGAGCTGTGTTTCCGTCTGTGTGGCACTTTATACGACTACAAGTTAGCCTAGTGTGAAGTGAGGAGATGGATGTATATGAGGGGCCATTCTATCCCCATATATTTTTGTATAAAAGTCGCAGAAGGAAGAATAAAACGGAGGATGATCAGATCGAACATTTCCCTCATGCGCCCTTCACACCTTCTTAAACATAGGGAAAGGGAACACTTTCTGACTGTTCTGTGTACATGTGCTTTCTCCCTTCTAGTTTGGATTCTGCACGACGAGAAATGTTTCATTTTGGTTGCTTATGCACATACCAACTTAATATTGTATGCTTTTATGACAAGTTGGAAAGCGGAAACACATATGTAAAATACATACATAAATCACTTTGTCTATTTTGCACTGAAAAAACCTTACTCCATTTCTTTTTCCAAAGGGAAGGAAGCGTTGTTGAACCGACAGGGAGGCAGGGAATGCTGAGACCCTTAACTCATATCATTATGACATGACTATGACTGACTGACTACTTATTACATGGGGGAATAATGGACTGGATTTGAGAGAAGGTTTATTGTCTGTCCGTCCCTCTTTTGCTTCATAATTTATACTAATAACGTTCGTCTGTAGTCTTGCAAAATTTGATTAATTGTAAAGTTACCATAATTGTTACGCTACTTAAGGTATTCATATTCTAAAAAAATTGTCTTTAATTGGTTTATACGCGATATTCGTTAAAATAAAACTAAAGAAGCGAAACCCTCTCAACTTCATTATTACGTTATAAATTTAAAATGAGCTATCTTCTTCTTATATCTAACTAAATTCTTATAATTTCATTCCACAACTTGTCCTCCTCGTTTTCAGAGCTAAATGGAGGCACAACATAAACCAACATCCAGTTGATTTTCCTCATATATACGTCCAACACTCAAACTACCAAGTCTGCGTTGCATGGTCTCTTTCCTTATATTACATTATATCTTATATCTCAGGTTGGTTTTGGTTTCACTTCACCCGTTCGACTCCTGCCAATACCCTTCACTTTCCCTGTACTCCTTGCATTTATCCAGTCACTCATACTCACTCACTATCGCTTGCTCCCTGTGAGTCAGTTGGAAAAGAAAAAAAAGAGAAAGAAAGAACGAAGTTTTGGTTGCTTGCTTTTGCTTCTTCTGATGTGAAGATGAGATGGGATGGATGGAGAGAGACGGAATGCACATATATATTGATGTGGGTCCCCGTCTCCTCATTCCTTTTGTGATAGAAGCAAAGTAGCACTACCACAACAACTATTTCTTGATGTTACGATTGGTTAAACAACAAAATTGCTCAGTACTACACTCATGTGTTACTAGCCAAGCTAGCTTCACTCCAGTGCACCGTCAGGGCTCCCTTTTTCCCATGGTATGTAGTATGGGGTCTTTATCGTTTTTTAAAGGCGCTTTCCTAGAATATTGTCAGATAGGCAGGAGAAAGTAGATTTTTTGTATTAAACTTACTTTTTTTCCTACTTCATCAGCATGGAATACTTAAGGTATACTACATAATGCTAAAAGACTTTATATATTATATATATTTTTACTTATATATTTACCTTAAACCATTCCTCCGTTTTTTTTCTTCTGAAATTATCATCATGAACAACAACTTCATCCTCCCGCACTGGCAGCAGTAGTCATGTTACAACTTTTCCCTTTTATGAGAAAAAGCAGTTTTATGGGAAGCCAAAGGGTCAACTCGTGTCCATAAATAAGACGACAAGGCAAAGGAGCAGATCGTACATTAGGTCCACACCAAACTATCCCAACCAAAAGGATTCTTTTCCCTTCAACTAAATCATTAGCTTTCTCTTTCCAAATAGGGACTAAAAGCAAAGTAACTCTCAAAGTAACGCACAAAAAAATGTGTCGCAGCAGTTCTATGAAATCCGCATTTCTTCTTGGAGAGATAGCAAATATAAATGGGGAGTTCTTTTGTCAGCCTAAGCTATATACGACTTCATTCCGGAAATGTGATGTGTCCTAATGTTTTCCAAAGTATTTGGGATGACTTATGATTAAACTTTTTTTTGCCGAGTTAGTTTTACTTGATAAGTTGGAAGTTGGTTGTGCAACAAATAAAACCGATATGATAGCATGATATTATGTGATGTTCTCGTATCGGAGCTTTCAATTGTGGCCCAGATTTTCTTCCCGTCGGTCCTCAAGGGCGGATGGAGCGTGCATTAATCTAATATTTTCCCTTTCTCAAACTAGATTTTCCCATTTATTCCAATAAATCTCCATCCTCCATGCATATAATCCATGTCGATTTTTAGATTTCGTTTCCTTTCATATTTTGCTGAGATAAGTTGTGTGCAGTGCAGATCAAGAAATGCTAGGAACTCAGACTGTAAAGTCCCCTGATGATGATACTAGTTTTTACAAGATTCGGAGATATATGCAGTTTCTTGTAAGGTTTTAGCTTCTTGCTCTCCCTGATAAATTTTTCGGAGAAGAGCCTACAGATTTATTGCGAAAGGAACGCAGATGAATCCACTTTATTTCAGAGCTATGTTCTATCTGTATGTAATGTACGATCTTGGATGGGATCCGCAATGGGAAACAAATTTCATGGGAATAAATAAGACGTAGTACATACTTGTATCCTGCTCAAGCTACCATGAATGAATGCCTCCTCCTAATTTCTTTGAGCAATACTACAATTCGTACTGGAATTTACGTCACGGAAAAATAGGAACGAAGGAAATTGTGATGCAAGAAAAATGTAGGAAAATGCTGTGAATATGAAATAAATTATTTAAAAAAATATGATCACATTATTTGATCTCATTCCAGTTTTCGACAGAGGCACACATGAGCACAGTTATGCTATCCAGTCCCCTTTCTCTAAAGTTGGAAAGGATGAGATGCGACATGCAAAAAAGTACCATCATGAGTGCCAGTCATATAGAAAATTTCACATAATGTATTCATACAAGCATGCATATTCAAGTAATGGCATTTAGCTAGCAATATGTTCTCACTCCGATTTCGCAAATATTGCCAATTACTATTATGTACTGCTGCTTGAACCAGAGCCGATGTACGTTAGTATTATGAACCTCGTGTTATATTGTACCCATCGTGGTTTGGTTGCGGATGGGAAAGCAATATGTCGTTTCAAGTGGGGTAGTGTAGTGCTCCGCTCGTTTAATAGCAAATGGGACGACAGAAACCTTTAATAATTCACAATATTCATGCCCTCAGCGATTTATTCTAGATCAGTTTCGCCTTCGCCAGCCATCCTAATATACTTGAGTCTCGAGTCATCTTTACTACTTTTACTAAAAATTCCATCTGTCCGTCGGCTTCTTACCAACATATTTGAGAGAGATCTATATACTCTATACACTCTCCTTCGCAACCTTTGTACATTGGTTAACCAACACTTAATACGTGTTCCAAGCGAGGTTCTTTAATATGCAGTTTAACTACTCTCACAGATTACACCAGTCCACACTTGTTATGAAGTAAGTAATATATTCCTCATCATCATCATTTCTGTCATCATTATGCTGCGTAACGAGAAAAAATCAAAGACGTGCTCAACCTCATAAGTTTTATGGCCAGTATCAGTCCAAAAGGAAATATTACTATTACTACTTTCTCTTGCTGATAACTAAAAATTGCAATGTAACTCTGAAAAATTCTTACCCCGTCGTTTCCTCAAACGAATAAATATGAATATTCGCAATTCATGACACACATATAATGATCTTTTTACCCATTCCCATGAATTTTGTAAGAAAGATTGGCTTTGAAACAACAACGATGATGATCATCATCTCGTAAATTTTTTGGCCCGCTTTCCACGCTATCAACAAAAGGATCATCATCATCATCGTTATTATTATGATATCCTAGCCGAATTCTTAGAGAGGAATAAGATTTGTAGGGTAATATTTACGAAAATTGGTATTGGAATTCGCCTCAAGAATCATGGGTCAAAGTCTTGAGAAATAGGAGCCAATCCATCTATGCATATTTCATGTGTGGCCGTAAAAGGAAAAGAACTACATGAGAATTCCGTTCTATCTTTTTCTATCCTTCTCTCGTGCTATTTCTTCGTTCATTGAAGGCTATAACTCGACAAATTTCCTCTCAAGACTTTGACTTTGGGCTTGTATGTATATTTATTATGTGTGTCTGGCTGCGTGTAACATGTATACATAATGGTAATGTGATTTTTTTCCTTTGAAAATGGGCAATTCCCATTCGGTTGCAAACAACACGAGAAAAGAAAATAGTTGGGAAGATGATGATGGTGAAATAGTGAAATATTCATATCGTGCTCATCGTGTCGATACATTTGCAAGTTTGGAGTTGCTGACATGTTAAAAGTGTTTCTGCTTCATTCAACCCATTCCTTTTTTCACACAAAATAGTATCGTATATACTTATCCCATCGTATCGTTTGTAAAGCAAAGGAAAAACCAAACCGCAAGTAACAGAATCGTTTAACCTGTGAAAACTCTGTTTCCTTCTTCCTCACTTACCGACATGCATGGAGCCAGTTTAGCCAGTAATCTGAACCAGAGGTGAGCTGAGGTGAGGTGATATGAAGGAATGTATGTATGTGTTTGTGAGAAATTGTGTGGCTCCAAAGGTGGGATAAAATGGAGTAGGATGGGCTATTTCCAGAGGTAGCAAACACATAATTTCCCATTGACTTGATGGATGGGAATTGTTGATAGGGCTTGTTTTCGTGCGAATGGCATCATAATATTGTGTAGATATGTATACTGTATATAGGCAGATGTGATGGCAATGTAGAAATCTGACCGAGCGACTAACGTTCCTATTTTTTTCCTGAGGAACTTTCGATTCCTCCTGCATTATGCATGTATGAATGCGGAGACAAGTGATAGACTATTAACTATACGAAAGTATATGCCTGTAGTATGTAGCTGAAATGCGGAGAAAATTTGCTGATTCTTCTGAAGAGCTTTTTGTAATAGAAAATATATGCATATATATGCTTCGTGCTTGCTTGGTTGCTGAGGTGGTGTGTGTGGTGCTTGTAACACCTTCAAAATTCTCAAAGGCGTCAAAAAGGAAACGGAGAGGTAAAAGTCTTTTTCAACTTGTTTGTGGAATTGAACGGAAAAAAGAAAGAAAGAGCTGTCAAGAAGATTGGGGAAAAGGGAAGGGAAGGCTGTAACTTTTTGTATAATGTTGAATGTGGCAAATAAAACTCTTTTTGCTTTACCCTAAGATCTCCGCTATTTATGTCTTTATCCAGTTTACTATGTGTGAGACTGAGTGAGGTGTGTGGGAAAAATGTAATGAGAACGTGAAATATATTGAGTATAACATTGGGAATTACGCCATTTTCGATCCGGAATGACTTGAGTCAGTTTCAAAAGAAGTGGGAAGTGTGTGTGGCGTACCGTGTCTTTCCCTGCAGCAGATTAAATCGCTTTGTTATCAGAAAACTAAATAATAATGCGTCATTTTAGAAATTCTGGCAACAATTCATTCAATCGATGACCTAAACGAAACTTAGAATTGGGTATTATTATATAACCAGCTGCTCACTATATACATACAACATTAGTAAGGAATAAAAAGCGAGGTTCGAATTTTGAAGTCGATCGTTGACAAAATGATTTTGACCATGAAGCCATTCTAGAGATTTTCGAAACGTGATACAATGTACCATGTACCATATTGACATTGAAAGCTATCTTCAGTATAGATTATGATTAATGCATGTCAAGAAATAATTAGGACATGTAACACGCACAAAATGTGTTTACTAGAGCTTTCCGGTTGAATTGAACCGATGTTAAAAAGCGTTATACACTGTCCATTGTTTTTAAAGTCTCCATTTTACATTAAAATACAAATGTCCAGAATTAGTTAATTTTTAACTGGTTCAACTAAAACTAGTCTACAAACGGAAATTTCTTGAAGAAAGATTTTTGGGCTAACTTAAATGAAACGTGAAACTTCGAATTGTACTGTGCGTATATTACAAAAACTAGTTTAAAAAGCGCACATACGTAATGTCTAGTTCTGGTCGCATTGGCTTTGTTCATGACAACTTTAGTCAGGCATCATCTCTTTAGTCTTCCGAGAACGTCAAAAATTGATATTCCATCCACCCAAGCATCCTGCTCTGTCATGAGCGTCAAGAAGAAATGCAGAAAGCAAGCCTAGGATTTCTGATAAGAAATGTGAAAAGTCCATTGGGAAAAGTGTAAGAGTGGGAGAAAGCACAATGGAACCACCATGGCCACTGAGACTCTTTTGCTCCCTTGCCTTCATTCATTCAAGGAAAGAGATGATAGCAAGATAAATTCTATTCTATTTTAAGTTGCTGGAAAAGATGTGCTAAGCGCCTTTCTTCTCACCTTTCACTCATTGTCATTGCTAGCTCAACTTTCCTCTTTCCTCTCACTCCACCATACCAGCCAAACCTCAAAAGAGTTTTAAGCTTTTCATAATCGTTTGGAATGTTCCCTCTGACCTTTTCCCACGAAAAATCTAAAAAAACCAAAACTGCTCCTTTTCTCGAGATGGTGGTAGTGGTTAAGGAAAGACACGGCATGGCATGATGATACTGAGAAATGGCAGTAAATTCGTGCTAGTAAAAAAGGCTGACCTTCTATTCTGAGAATTAGATGAGGCTTACACAAACATGTGCATAGTATTATACACTTTCGTTCATACTCGGAGTATTTTTATAACGTTTGACTTTTGGAAGCCAACATGGTTGTGCTTTTCAGAAAATGTTGACTATTTTCGGATTTTTGTATACTCTCCAAACACAAGGGCAAATACATGCATTACATAAGAGGAAGAAGCCATGTAACATTAAAGTACAACAATGATTTATTAACTTAATTTCACGAATGCTTGCACCCATGTCATTCCCTTTGTTTACTTAGCTCACACTGAGCTGGCTCCTCACTCCTGCAGATGGCTGTATTTTCGGAAAAATTTTGAATGGTGAATATTGCAAGAAACGAGCTCCAAAATCTCATTAACCTCGATTACAAGAAGTGTTTGGTGTCTGGCTCCATTATTATGACTACTATTTATACTCATGCAAATGTGAGCAACCTTCTCTTGTCAGAAGCATCATCATCATCAACATGATCTTCTTCCTTATAGTCAGCATTATTAGCGGAGACATTGGAAATGAGAGTGAGAAAGAGTCCTTTATTTGCCCTTCTGAATGGTTGAGAGAACACAGGTATTATATGAATGATATATGGTTCTTCCATGCAACTTTCGGTATCATTTTGTTTTTGTGGGAAAGCAGCCATAATATTAATGATGACATGATTGAGGAGTGAAAGAAAACACGTTTTAGTATTATTACGTAAAAACATTTTTGGAATGGTCTGAATATATGAATGTCGCAGATAAAGGGCAGTGAATCGAGCTTTGCTAATCTCTGATTTATGGAAATGATACGCATAATGCCGACCAATAAGCTTTCCTACACACGGCGATATCTTATAATATAATGTCAAAATCGGTGTTTTCATTCCATGTAGAAAGTTGGATTAAGTATGTATCATGACTCATGATTCATCAGATTTTCGTGATGCCCACTAGCAAAAGCAGTAAACAGTTATTTTTTGCTCATTAAATTATTAAAGTTCGAATCTGAATTGGGTTTTCATTGGATTAAGTCCGCAAATTTATGTTTGATTTTCCTCCAATGACAATAATAAAATTACTCTCAATATTTTGAACAACATGGAACTGAGGGACGAGACGTTTATGCCACGCTGTGTCAGAGTCGGCGATGAAAATCTTGTCGCGTTTCTAGTTCTCTTCCAGTCCACCTTTTCCGTTAAAATAGAAAAATTACTGTGCCTGCTTCATTTGTATTGCATTAGCACACAATATGTAGTTTTCTATAAACATAAAGTGGCAGAAGAAAAACCGCACATGACAAGTTCTAACAGTGACGAAGACGACTTTCTTTCATTGCGCCAAACCCATTCCAAACAGGCATGATACTCTCACTCTCAACCCTGCATTGCGTACCCTTCAGTGATTTTTTGTTTGCTTGTTTGCCGCAGCATCGTTTCTTGTCAGTAGCTGTAACTCAGAACAGTGAGTAACAGTAACCATAAATCTACCAGAAGAAAAGGATGGGTTGGAAAATAGTCCAAAAGAAAAAATTATTATTCGTGAATTGGACATTTTTCTAATCAGCTAAAAGGTCTCTAAATTTATTTTCACTTTTCCCCAACATTCTCCAGAACAGCGTAATGCAATGATGTGCAGAAAAAAGATGGTCATAAATATAACAATAAAACTGCACATGACTATGACCCCTGATGTTCCTAATATCATTTATGAACTACTTTTAGTATGCATAATCTTCTCGGAAATTGCGTATATCGCAAATAAATACCAAGTTTGAATGCGAATAATATAGTCAGTTTCTAATTCCATTTAAGCTCACCCATTTTTCTGTTAAAATATTCAGCTTTTATTCAATTGTTCGTATCATATATGCATCAAGTTACATTATAACCCTAACGTACTTATTTCGGAACATAATATTTATGGGAAAAGGAAACTACAGATTTTCATAATAAAAACCACTTGAGAAGGCGCTATACATGCAAACAATATATTACGTAAAAAGAGGGAGCACACCACAGTAGTGAAGAAAATTGGAGATGATGATGGGTGACTGCGTGTTAACAACAGGAAATGAGGACCATGTACACATAAAAAAGGACCATTTTCTTATGCAAATGTTAACCAAGGAGGAAAAAAAGGCGAAGAATATTTTTGCCAACTTGTTTTTTTCTGTTTTGAGAAGGAATGAAAAGGGTAGGGGAAAACGAAAGCTGAAATAATAATAAAACAGACATATTCAGGAGATCATCATGACATGAGTACGGAGAATAATGCATGAATTTGCCAGACAGCATGATTCTCTTCACATTTTTTCGATACAATTCACAATTCCATACAATTTTTCTCGTGACTGGATGACATGACATGAAATAATATGATACCTTTTGTATGACCGTGGCAAGTTGAGAACATTTTCGCTTCTTTTTGATCCAAGTGAAGTAGCTCGTTAGTCCGTTTCCCCATCCATTCGTTCGTGGTGGTGTGTTTTTTGGGCATTTATTTTTCGCATTGTTGGATCATACATTTGTTTCACAAGTCATCCTTACCCTCTCCTTGCTCATTCCGTTTGCCCATTGCATCAGGCGAGCGACAAAATGGGCAGTGGCCTTTTTGCAACACTTGAAGTACAAAATCATCCGTGTGGAAAAGCTAGAACAAAAAGGTTGAGAAGGAAAATAGGTTTCAATTCAATTCAAGGTTTTGTTTCACAGGAGAATAAAATAAGGTGTATATATGATGACGAAGAGTAGGCATATCATAATATCGTCATAGCCAAATGCCAACCCACTTTATGTTCCCCCATTATTTTTATAAACGAATGGGAAATGGAAATGGATTATAGCATTTGGTGATGATGATGATGAGGATTATTTGGAATTTCATTACATTCTTCATTATGTTACGTTCAAAACTATAAACATGCCATTTGTGTCGTCATATATTGTTTCCCATATTATTAATGTTTGTATATCAAAGCTATATAGACTAACCTGGAAACACGCTTGGCATTGGGAAATATTCATTTCTGGGATGAGATTTCGATAAAACTTGTAGCGAAGCGGAGGTGGCCATTTGCACACGATCGTCTCAGTCGGCTCAAGTGTTCTCAGGTACGCCTTATCTAGAATCACTGGGATATACTCATTGTTTACCCCGGTCGGCTTAAATGTGAAAGGATCATTTGGGCTGGAAACTCCATCATCATCCCGACCCTCACGGTAGCGACCATTATCGTCCTCATCATCGTCATCATCATCATCGAGCTGTAAAACTTGGACCCCCTCTCCGGTCACGTCTTCTCTCCATCGCTGAGCTTGAGCACGGTAACTGCCCGCTGAAGATAAGCTCCCTCGTTTGCGACTGCTTCGGAGACGATTACCATTCTGCTCTTGTGCGATTTGCTTGTTGGCACCGATCAGTCCCACTGCCTCTTCATCCGAAATCCCTTCTTCCGGTTGAAACTCGACAACTGGTAAAACCTCTGTGAAAGGAGATGAAATGAAAAAAAAATACATGTTGAAGCTAGACTTACACTGGAAAAAACTGCTTTGCATAAAATTGTTGAAGCAATTTGGGTCCAAAAGTCCAAACGAGTGGATTTTCTGGTAAATTGCAATGTAAATAGGAGTGCACCACTGCACCGCATTCATAACATTATATTGGCCTTATTCCTTCTTCCTAGTTTTTTTGCAAATAAAATTTTAGAACTGCTCTTATTTCGCCGTAAATGCGTGAGGTGGTAGAGACTTTTAGGGACGGGAAGTAGTTGAAGTCAATATAAATGTATAATGAAGTGCATCATATGTTGTAGTTTAAGTGGCTTGTT
>JAQGAP010000638.1:0-29894 GCA_034697805.1 Orchesella bifasciata
AATTGGCAAACCCGGAACCAACGAAGGAAGATATTACATTATGTTTATTGGACGTTAATTTTACCTAGGACTAATTGTAAGCTCAGTACTGATTTTCATTTATGTATTCATAAACTAAAGTATGCTAAAGGACATAAAATCTAGATCCCTACTAGCATCCTAACTAGCATATCTAATCACTCATTTTTATCGACAATACTAAATTTAGAATTAAGGTGGTTTGCATTTATGGCTCGGTGTAATAAACTTACATCATGCGAATTCACTTGAGGTAGTACTAAACTGAATCTCCAGCTGACTGAAAGTTGAAGCAATAACAAGCTGCTAATTTCTTTCTAAAGTATGTTTACGGACGCAATGAATATAAAAATACGCATTTTTAAAGGTAATTTATGAATACATCACACGTGGAATTTGGACGAGTTACGTGTACACCACTACTCCATTTATACGTCTACCTGTTCTTTTAAGTTAGTCCCAGGTAACGAGCGTGCAATTCACAGAGTTACTCATGACGAGTTTTGATGAGCGTAAAAATGAAATGAACGCTGCCTGGAACAGGTTGTTCTATTGGGATAGCGTTGATTTTTATCGACAACTCAAATCTAACTTCTTTGGCAACATGCAACATGGAATGTCTTGGCATAATTTATTGTTGCTATAATTAGGTACTCTTTTCTGGCAAGTCAGGTAGCTCGAGTGTAGGTTAAAATGAAAACGGATTAACTGAACTTCACGCTGAACTATAGGGAAACAGTTAGATTACAACACAAAATGTATAATTAAACAAAATGTGAGTGCAGGTCTTTACGCGGCATCGCTGCTTCTAATTACACTCATCATCATCTCAAGAAGTTTACAGTGAAAACCTGGACATGCATAAAAATACGGTAGGCTTACTCAACTAGTTATTGCATAAACGTGCTTCTGGTATTTTCATAAAAATGGTTTGACTGTTTATGTTTATACAGAAGAATGTATTTGATGTGTATGCCATATAGATAGGAATTGCGAATGATTTTTGCAGGTAGCTAACAGAACATTTTTATTTACAAACGTTTTAGAAAACATTTACTAAGGCTTCCGCGAGGGTTTTTTTCTAGAAATTCGTCTATAAGTGTGTAGCTTTACCTGATCTAGTATAGTTTGCAACATCAAACATCAGCATCTTGGAAGAACAATTGTGTCAGGAACGGACGCACAAACAAGGAAAGATTTGTGAATAAAATTCAAATGAAACAAGTATATTAGTGTAAAAATTAAATATTTTAATGATGTTTAAAGTAACATAAATTTAACGATCTTTTTTAAAGCTGTTTACCGGAGCTATAGTTTCCAGGTTGATTCTAGAAGTGTTGCAAGAGTCAAACCAAGGGAATTTTTGCCCATAGCGTAAAATAAATGCCATTACGTAGACTATGATTCAGATTGTATTTCTGTAGAGAACAAAATGTGTTAATTAAAAATTCCATGAAATTTTTAGAAAAACTTGAATAAACTAATGTTAATCTTGTACCCAAAGATGAGTTGTAAACGAATATTTTTTTCAAGGATTTTAATTATTTTTCCTATGGCATCAAAATTTTTCTTAAATATGTTGTAGTAAATTAAGCTATTGGTTTTGATTGAATGGTTTCTAATGCTTGTTTTTATCAGTAATTATTATTAATGAGTTTAATCAACTGCACTAACTCAATACGGTCCTAAAGATTTATACTGTTGGCTACATTGCCAAAAGAAGCACTTTATCATGAAAAAAACTGCAGTCAACAGTGATTCGCATCCATTAAATTTGCATCATCAACGATGAATATGACTCAGCACATGTTTTTTAACCTGGAACAGAGAGCCAAAGAACTTAACGGGATTTCTAACCTATAATTCATATTCCCAAAGTAACTGCTTTGTTTTTTTTTTATCAAAACACTACCCCATTGAAAGCACACTGTTTCCAGAATAATATGAAAAAATGTGGGAGTATACGCAACAAGGAAAATGTAAATTATAATTATTAATCTCAGAAGCCCAGTCAAACAATTCATAAGGAACAAAGCATTAAATCTGCTGGCCGGTCCCACATTCCATCCGCAGGTAAAACTGAAATGGAGGAACAAGAGCTCCAGCGTTTTCTGCAACAAACAATGGTTAGCCACGGTTCACATACTTACTCACAAACATATATTAAATGTTCGTGTACACTCATCAACTCATGCAATTATTATTCATCATGGTAGCTACCCTACGAGTCATGAATATACGCCTTAAAATGCTGGAAGATGACCTGTTCATCAACTTGGCTGACTGAAATGAATGAGAAAAAAATTGAAGATGAGTTCATGATAATGATATCAAATCTCCAGCGTATTTACATCTTGCACTGCATTAGTACTTATGTATATATGTGCATTAATAATTAAAGTACTGCTTTTAGCACCTATCGCTTGCTTTTAAAGGCAGTTTGGGACAAAGACAGTAGAAATTACCTGTTCTAATATTAAGATACGCTTAGCAAATAGTACTAAAAACGAACTTATTCCGAATTCCTAAAAGGATTTCTCATAATGCTTGCTTTTGCAAAAATTTGCATGAATCCGTCGTATTGTTTGGTGGGCTAAATTTTGAACAAAAGTTTTGATAACTTAATGATAAAGGGCGTTGCTAACCTTATCCTGGAAATGGACAAGAAAAACAAACCCGCCTTTAGGTGTTGTTATCATGGGATGTGAGCAATGCAGCAACAGATAGTGAATCTACGCTACAGACTAGCTGCCCTCTGATATAGGCTCCTTCCCGACCATTTAGCATTTTTGGAAGGATTTTGGCGAGTTGCAGGTGAAGATTCTTTGCTTCATTATCCATATGAACTTATGTGTTAAATGTTTTGTTTCTTTTTGGAAGGTAAACAATTATTCATCATTTCAGGTGATAAGAGATCTTGGTTAAAAATTGCATATAATGTACCTATTTCTCTTATCAACACAGTTCCAATTATAAACAACAAGAAAACGGATGTTAAGCTTTTATTAATAATTGTATATCATCAGATCAACAAAACACCACAATCGTCCTAATGTTGTGGATCCATTCACGAGGATGCGAAATAATAGTTATTGCTCTATGTGAGTGCACTCCGCAAGAAATATGCAATGCAATGATCTTTTTTCTCATTTTTCCTTGGCCTTTATGATGTGCAGCTGAGCATGCTTGCCTACAATCACACAACAGAGCAGACACACAAGGCGAGGTTTTGGTGGATGCGCTTTTTGCATGCGTTGTAAAAAGAATATCTTTGCAACGCATAGGGCTGACGCTGGCTGGCTCACTACAACACAATGCGATTCGCATCTCTGTCCTTGACATTGACTTTGATCAAAAGGTATGAAAAAGAGGCAAGGCAGGGAAGGCAATCGGTCTTAGAAGGTTAATGTTGAGGTAGAAAAGTATATGAATCATTTAATACCCCTGCTTTCCTGCGTATTTTATCATTTAACATGATCTTCATAAACACAGTTTAATCTGTTTGCTGGCATCCCAATTAATTTCGTAGTGACTAACTAACTGCATATATTATTTTTTAGTTTATAAAAAACCTACTAGCGGAAACTCTCAATGTTAGGGGCTCTAATGACTCCGCTCCTTGTTTCCATTAGTAGGCTGATCCTTCGGAATAAACAACGAAGGTGGCTCAAACTTTTAGCTGGTAATGGTTCCTGCTCCATCAAAATCCAGGTTTGATTTGGATCTAATCTGTGAGCAATTAATTATTTATTTACCACTTCATTCAACACAACCAACTGATTACATTGCATGGGCCGTCCGTTGGTGAGGCGTCCAATAATTACTGTATGAAATCCTTTGTTGTACCAATACAATCATGTGCATTACCAGGTGCTTATAACTGGTTTGCAAATATTTTTCTGCACGCAATGCAACTTGTTTGCTTCAATTAATACTATTGTCACTTACAAAGCCAAATCCAGGCATTCTAATAGCTTCCTTCTGTTTTGTAATGAGGAAAACGCAAGAATTCATCGTCTGCAAACTAGCATCATTCCCGAAGTAAAATTTGACGTGGTAATAACAACTTATCGGTACTAAATGCGATTTTATGTAAACCACAATAAAAGCAGCAGACACTGCAGGACCTAGTTGGACCTCCGTAGTGAATTTGATACTTTTCTCCCCAAAAGATGCTAGGTTTATATGAAAAATAAATGAATTGTCCCCCGCAGCCTGCAACCAATCAAGTAACAACGTATCATTATTAGTTGTATCTTGCGTTACGTTCACTCTCATGTCATGCGCATATAAAAATGATGCATATCTAAAACAATATTTTGCAGTACCAGTCCATTACTTGTTCTTTTGTTTGGGATGTTATGAGATGCCATCCATTCCTTTCCTTTTTCTACTGAGGAAATCTTGTTTATCAAATGGAAGGACCAAGACCAAGCCAAAATGTTTTTGCTTAAAACATGCAAAAATTAATGTGTCCATACTCAAAGTGTGCAAGGCCAAAAGGTTTTTTCATTTTGAAAACAAATGTGTGTATCAAGTACACTTTCTTGGTTAGCCCATCATCATCATCATGGGATCTTGATACTCCACTCCAACTGGCAGAAACAAAGCGGTGAAATGATAGGCTGTCTTTGCATGTCTTTTCGTTTTGGGATCATCTCATCCTTTTCCAACTTGACAGGTTGATTTTTCCGAAATCCCTCATACCAGCTATTAGTTTCACAGTAAAAAAAAGTTTGGAAAAATATGTTAGCGTGTCTAAAGAAAGCATCCATTACAAGTTAATTTATAACGAATAGATTAGGTCCGTCCATATGTGGGCTCTTGTTCAAAGTTTTAGTTGAGTGTGCATTTAAATACAATTCAAATTGCATCATTTTGCTTGCAACTTTTTTGACTTGATGCAAACCCGATATATCCTTTTTGTTTCCTTATCTTGAAGCGAAAAAAGTTTGCAGCTGGCTTTTCATGCAAAATTTTACATTGTTATAATATCGTATTCATATGGTTGTCCGTAATCCTCCGCACATAAATTTAAGCCGCCCTCAACACTCGCAGCGAAAGCAGCTTATATAACACATTTCGTCTGGTGTAAGGCAAGGCTCAACTCAACCTTTTTTGTGACCAGGCTTCATCAGACAAGTTACATTTTTCGTTACACACATCATATATATTTGATTCCTGAAGAACAAGGCAGCCAGCCATTCGCCTCGGTGTAGCTCTCTTGTCCGCTGAAAATTATACATTCATTGGAGTTCTAACAACAAGTGCAATTTCATGTTTCGTATTTACATCAACAACCTTTTTTCCATCAAATAAATGCAAAATATGAGGAGGAAAAGAGAATTAGAATGGAGGAGAAAAAAGCTGAAAAAACGTTTTCAACTAAGATATCTCTCCTGTTGTCTGTGCTGGCTGTGGGCAGTGCAAGCGGATAATCAATAAATTAAATGACCGTTTGCATGCTGCCCATGAATATTTTTTAAGGTATCTTGCTGTGAATCATCCGAGAAAAGGTGCGGCGAAGAAAGATATGCTCGAGCATATAATATGCCTGAGCACCACAATGAAATGTCAGGCAGCATGTATTTAAAGAATGTATCATAATAATAATGCCTTAAAAAGAAGACAATAACAATATATTGTGGAAGAAGAAGCGAAAAAACGATAAGGCTGGTCTTGTTTGAAGAAAACAACAAAATGAGCAGAGAGGTAATGAATGATTTTAAAATTTGCAAACGGTGAGTGTCCACCCTCACATTTTCCAATGTTGACCCCTACGCGCAATCCTTTTACCTTTTATTATCATAAGTTATGCAATTACAATGCGCATGCATTCCGAACATAAAAAAACAGGTTTCGTTTAGCTCGTGGATATTATTACAGCAGCAAGCAAGTACAGCACAAAGAAACAAAATAAGACGTGGTGTGGTGTGGAGAATAAGTGATGTTGAGATGCTGCTGGTACGCAACCCGCAACCCGTATCAGCCCTGCTACAAGACAGGTTATGTTGAGAGGACAACGAAGACTTGAGTAGGTGATGAGGAACAACATTTTTCCTTAATCAAAAAGAGGAAAGGAGCACCGAATTTTTGTTGGATGATGATGCCTTTGAGGTTGAAAAGAAATCAAACTGGTCATACCCAGTATGATTGTCTCATTCGTCTTCTTCTGATTCTGCCGGAACCTCTTTTCTTATCTCGATGAGCATGACACAGACCAAAGTGGCCAGACTTTGGGTAATACAATATATATTATTTTTGTTACAAAATAAGATTAATACTTTTTTTGCCATGTGTAACAAATAATCGTAAACTTTCATGCTGTAACGTAACAAAATCATTCCTATGGACAAGTATGGTATGGATGTTAAATGTATCTGGCTGCCTGGAGCAACAAAAAGATGGATCTTCAAAGGAGGTCGTAATAAAAATGGTAAAAGCATTGTGACAGGTATACAGGTGGGGTTAGGCTCTCTGATAATGTGTACACGAACGGATGTTTATAAACGACAGGTAGTAATATGAGGATGTTCATTTTATTGACCAGGTGTTCCTTTCCTTCAAGTGGCTTAGGTCAGACTTATTTTGCGAAGTGGATGGACACACATATTATTTAAGCAAAACAAATTCCAGAATGTTGAGAGAGGAAAATGAGAAAAGAAAGATGGGATAAGTACGGTTTGCCAAAACGAAAAGATTGCATACGTCAACTCAACCAAACCAACAAAGGAGAAGGGTAGAGTCACACCAAAAAGTCAAACAAGAGAACATGCATTCCATACCAGTCTCTTGGTCACCTCAAGCTTGGAAAGATGCTTACTTCATTGCGTAAACATGTACTCAATGATGGCAAACAGGTACGGAGAGGAAGAGAAAGAAAATAGGGACGGTCGGCTGCTAGCGTGATAGCAATAAATATTAGCAGAACACAAAATCACTTGGAAGGGGGACGTTGGAGTATGAATTCTTCAAAAAAATAATTTAAACCCCGATTATTTTTTAGGGAAGGTGCGTGTAGGCTTTTATTCTTAGCTCTCAAAGTGGAATGATTTGTACAAGACGACGGCTTAAACAGAATGTGAGTAGAGAGGAAATAGTTAGCTACCTACTAAGTTTACGTGAGCAAGAAAAAGCTCTGGGTAGAGAAGAAGCAGTGGGTTTGGCATTATCACAAGTGCTGGCCAAACCTCTTAAAAAGCATTGACCTATGACGCCATTAAATAGAAAAATGAAGAAAGCATTTTTCACTTTTATACCTACTTTTGTCCGTAACTATACGTTCCTATTTATTTATGCTTGTCTGGATGGAAGGAATACGCACTTTTCTATCTGAATTGTTAGACTTCTTCTTCTGATTCTAGCAGCAAAATTATAAAGCAGCAAATAATGGTACACCCCTCACACTGCCAATCTTTGGGGATACTTACTTATTGTTAGGTGGTTTATGATAATCTACAAGTTCTTTTTTCGAGCCATGTGCCCCCATCATGATTTTTCTTGAATAGGGTATAGATCAGGTAGGATTCAACCTGAAGTTGGGCCTAGTTCTCAACCAGTGGTGAACTAAACAGGATGAACTCATCGTCAGTTTCAAGCAAACTTTAACTGTCATCAACTCAAGTTTGTCTGCATGTAATACATAATATGGTCGGGGTTGAGAATCACGGAAACCAAGTCTAGGAGCTCATACATATTTTTGCGAATCTTTGCCAAAGTTCAGAGATTCCTCCTTCCTCAACGTATTGTGCGTCATGCCAGCCACAACGCAGTATGCAATATGGCGATGATATGAAAAGGCATAGGAAAATTTGAAACCAACAAAAGACTCGTTTTCCTTTGCCCAACTCTTCGTCTGTTGAGCACTGCTGACGACTGATCCAAGATTCTGGGTGTCAACAGGACCGGTTTCATTTGCACATATTACGCCATATTTGAAGGTTTTTGTTTCGCAGAATTGTGTAGGACGCTCGGTTTCAACTCAGCTCACCATGAAAAGTACAGGAATTCATACATATGTTCTGCTAATGGCACTTCCAAATCCATCAACTTTATTCATTGTTTCCTGAGGGATGAATCAGTATTTCAGTCGTTTGCAGCTTGTTGGGTTGACTGGTCATTCAGAAAAGGGCAACTGAAATGAATTACCATAATATTATTCATAGCACTCTGACTAAAAACTCCCTCACTACTTCTCCTTCACCAAAGAATAGAGCAAAGTGGTTCGCTGCCTAAATTCTTTTTTAGAAATAGTTTACACTCCCGGTGATCATTACAGCCGTTGTTTCTTTAACAATGTTACAAACCATTATGGGCTGTGCTGCAGAGTTATGTGTGTAAGAAGCACATTACATCTCTAGGCTAGATGAAAATCCACTCGAAAGCTTAAAATGGGCCATGAAAAGAACAGTATGGAAAATCTAAGTGGTTGTTGGCGATTGACGTATGTAACTTGCCTTTTTCAATGTGCTAACTGTTGCCTTTCGGGGAACCTGCTTGTCATGAAATTTTCCTATCAGTTGAGTTGCACAAAACATCCAAAATTCAAGATGTTAGCAAGAAATAATAAGCAAGCAGGATGCAGATTTATTGCTTACCACTTGATGTGTACTTATGTCAAATATTCTTATTTCTATTAATCTAGTTCCATCCTGCAGATAATCCCACCTAATTTGCGGTTTTCATATTTTCAAAGATCTCTTAAGGTTCGAAATCCGAATAGATCCAATACTTGAGCTTCATCTCTCATTGTGTCATTTACAAATCGTTAGTTATATCATTCGTAACATCCTGTGCATTACCTTATCTATTGATATGAATATGAATACATTAAATTTCAGGTTGAAGGTTCTTATCAGTAGGGTTAGTTTCATAAAGAAATGAAAAAGTACGAGACGACTAACAAGTCAGAATTCTAATTGCTTTGTATTTTACGAGGTACGAATTGCCATTTTATCATAACGGAATGTTAGAAGCTTTTTCGTTTTCGTTGTCCCCTATCTACGACACAGCCTGTAGGCACGATATACCGGAATGGGAAGCCGCCAACAATATTATGCAAAAATGAGCCCAGTATCATGAGAGTAGTTTGTGTTGGCAGAATATGGAAGTAGAAAAAAATGAAGTGACAATGAACCGATAGTTCCGAAAATGGAATGAAGGCGAAAACTGGTACGTAAATCAAGTATTATGGTGTAGTTACAATATACGTTACGTAGCCGAGAAAATTGGTGGTGGTTGGTCACATTCACGTCATGCAAAATTTCAGCTTTCATTCGCCTACAAGAAATGTCTGTGGATCTCGACGTACACGAAAAGCTTATTTTATATTACAGGAGGGTCAATGGCCATAAACATTTCTGGAGAATTTAGTCGGCATTTCATGTAGTCAGTTTCAATTCCGAATTACCTGTAGCAAATGGTTTAGACACATTAAAAACATTTAGGATAATATCAAACCAAAAGATGGTAAAAATTACTTAACGCACAAATAATGTGGACAATTGCCCAGGTTTAGGTCCGTTGAATTAAATGGTTCGGCCGCCTCTTTTCCAAACCACTTTTATTTTTGTCGAAGATGTGATTCCGGTGTGTATCTCATTTCAATTTAAAATAGTACGTTGTCATAAAGACATTCCCAAACAAAAATATCGTCTTATTTAAACAACACAAATCATGAATTTTCATGACCCAACATTAGAATAATCTTTATTTTGTATGTGCATAGCTTGGACAGCATACATTTTACAACTATAATGGTTCGCTTGTGTAGTAGGGAAATCTCCATATTCGTGCAGCTATTATTACATGTCATACGTCATACATGCAAGCAAAGCAGTTGGCAAAAACAAATTAGAAGGTAGGCACATGATGGCACATTGCAATCCGAGTTGAAGAAAATGAGCTAATATGAAGTAGCAAACTATTAGCGCAGGTAACGGCGGATGCTCGCCTTCTTTTTATTTCCATATAATAATTTTTCCTCCTTTCTGTTCCTTTCCTTAAGTACCTATCCGGAAGTATATATCGATCTTAAGAAATTAGACCGGATGCTCTCGTTCATGCTGCCTATTGCTGTTGCTAAAAATAAGCAGGCGTTCCCTCCTCTCTAGCATGTCATACCTTTCCTTATCGCCGTACATGCCATTTCCCATAATTTTTTCTCCTCTTTTTTTGTTACAATGTGTCAAAACTTCTGAATGTAATTGTGGATTTTTTTTTCTGATTATACACTGGACAGGGTAGGAAATACGTTAGCAAAAAGTCATTATTTTTACGGTTAGAAACCTTCCGACATCTTGAATGAAATTCTTGTTGTCGGTTTCATTGGCTCCAGATCCAACTCCAACTATGCTCACGTCAGCTCCCGGGAACTGGATGCTAGGAATTACGATCGGATTATTCACTCATTCAGTATGTAACACGCGTATGACGTAGACTCAAATTATGCATATTAGTACATGGTCTCCCAGCAATACCAAACTGAGAGTGGACTTCCCCTTCCATGAAAATCATACATTATAATCATATGCGAACGTAAAAACTACATAACATTTTTATATGTCAACATCGTCTATAGAGATTTTTGTTTTTAGTTCTTGCGAAAATAGAAAACAGCTCAGAATTTATTTTTGGCTTTTCCGCTGGATATAAATAAAAGGATATTTATAAATTGATCGGTCTGTTGCATGTCACATAGTTGTAGTAACGAGTTTGTGAAACGAAGGGAGACAAATATTGCAACTCTCAAACAATGCCGAGTCGGAAGTATTGAAAAGGAGCAAATTTATGGTTACCGTGGGGTTTGTGTTTAATCCTATTTCTGTTTTATGAATATGGATAACATTCAACAAAGTGTAGAAATTAGGGACACTTTCTTTCAGCATACAGTATTGAACGAAATTGCAAGTAGTACATTTTTATAGCGTATTGTAAAACAGTCCATGATTGTGCTCACCCTTCCATTTGATAAGCATTCATGCGGTAAGGTGAGAGGTTTGCACAGTTACTTGTCCATCATTTATTAGCCTAAGCTGGACTACGCAAAGAAGTTTATGTTTTCCAGGTTTCCTGCTATCCTTGTTACAACCGAAATAATTGGTTGAAGTGATTCAACTATATTCTGAACAGAAAATTAAATTTTTTTCGGGGTATACTGCGACATTGTATGTGGAATTCGAAAAAATGCTTCCTACTAAAATATATGGTGGTGGTAACGAAGTTATAAAACTTTTCAGCGAGGTCAATTTATTCCTATTTTATTTTAAGTTCCTAGCTTCATTTAACATGATGGCAATGTGCATAATGTGTGCAAATGGAGGAAACCTGACGATGATGACGTTTTACAGGTAACATTCTAGTGTAATAATGTAGTGGAGATGGCATGTAAAATGCATTTAGTCAAAGTCCTGGCACAAGAGTATTGAGTACTTCTATAGTTGCTGCAATAAAAAGAGTTAATGTTAGAGACTTAATGTTGTTTTGGTGAAATGCAGGAAAAAGGAAAAACGCATTACTTGTCGTAATCAATCAATGGCAAGTTTGGCATGTTCTCGGAGAGAAATTGTGGCAAGAAAATGACAGTGACAACTTCCTCAAACCCCTTCCCACTGGACAGTTAAACGTACCAGCTATACTTGCGCTTTTCCAAATTTCTTTACATGACGTGTGCAAACTCTGTACAACACAAATCAAATCTATACTGTAATGTACTAGGACTGCTAGAAAATGGATTGCATTCAATGAGGCTAAAACACGAGCTACAAGAACGTTTATTTGCTTGCCGAACTGTTTTGTCATAAACAATGCTGTATTTGAATTGTTGTTTCGAATACATTTAACGATAGTTACATAAAAACATAAGTTTTAGAAATTTTTAGATAAATCTACGCATATTGTTGCAATGGAAAACCCTTTTGTTTCGTCATTGTTCTATGACCTTGAATAGTTTGAACAAAATAGCTGTCTCCCTCTCGTCACATTTTAAAGAAATAAAAAGAAAACTGCACACAAAATAACAATAATAGCTACTGTTTAAGCATAACAGGTAAGTATTTCAGATGTTGGGTTGATAAGTACAGACATAACTAACTGCATCAGCCAAAGTTAGTTTCTGGACTTAAACTGACTCTGAGAAAGGAGGCTAAGAAGCTATGTATTCGTTTCCGGATGGGAACTAAAATCTCCATCCGGTGAGAATAAATTTTATGTTGTACACATGGGATCTGGAATTAAGTTTGTTAAAAAAAAGAAGCGTAAGTTCCTGTTTTTATACTATTCACTAGGTAGTTTTGAAAGTCCATGAGAATGCTCCATATTCCCACGCTTTCGGTTTTCAACGCATGAAACGAGACATTTTAATTTACTGTTTCGACGCTGCTGAACTTGGTTGCAGTTATGTTGGTATGATAGTTTGCTTCTATTACAACATTCTCCATATTTTCCCCAAAAGCTGGGAAATTAGCTAAACACACGAGAGTACATGGTAAATACGTACTTATATGCAAAATTCTAGTATGCGAACAGAGTAATTTCGGTATTTAATTCATTTTATCCCCATAAGGGTCACCAGTAGTAGTTTCTCTAGTTTCATCAATTCCATCATGAATGGCTCGCCGTGTAAAATTAATGTGCAGTACCGTGTATCTAATAATAATCTTTTTCCAAGTAATAAGACATCCGTTCCACATTCTGTCTGAATTCTCGTAGAAAACCATTTCCGGAGATTAATGGAGCTAATATAGCTATAGACATTGTCCAGTAGAGTTTCATGCGTGGAAACAGAGAGCAGGTGAATCATCGACATTACTCTGGCATTTTCAACATCTCATAATGTGCACATCATCGTCATCATCATGTAACTTATCCCATTATCCCTCCGAGATTACCTAATACCATGCATCCTCCGTGAATTGAAGTGGCGAGAAGCGTGTAAAATGAAAAGATGGAATAAGACTAAACTACAAACCACACCACATCAAATTCACTAGCGTGACCTAGAAAATCTGAGACAGACGGTACAAAAACTGAGACACAGAGTAAAGAACAGATTCGCTTGAGTTGTCACCCTTGCATGCATGTTGGACTTCTAATCTTTTGGTATCTGCACCTGTTTAAAAATATACCTGCATGCTAATGCATCGTAAATATCTTTCCAGTACTGGATATTTTATTCGCTTTTTAAAAAAAACATTGATGGGATGATTGTCAAGGCAAACAGGAGACTAAAACACCGAATTATGATAATTATTGCTGTGGCATTTAACTCGCATTCTGATTTTAGTTTACATTTAATTCTCAAATTAATTTTCAAGACCAACCTATATTTTTGACATCTTAAACAAACGTTACTATATACATGTAAATTGACAAAAAACACCACTTTGCATTCAATGCTACAGTTGACGAGCACAAAACTCAAGAAAGAAAAATTACATGAGGCACTCATTTGGATTTCTGTAGTAAATATAATATTTTATGCATTTTTTTACATATCAGTCAAAAAGAAGTCCCAGAGAACCTACACGCATTTCTGTATATTACATGAAAATCTTATCTTTCAGTTCTGGACAAAAAACAATGTTCATGAGGCAGGGAAACGAGAAATCCAAGATGTACATGGAGTGAGAAGGAAGGGGCTGAGTTGAGAAGGGACTGCTTTCATTGCACTGTGATTGTGAATATTACGATACACATTTCATGCAAGCATTCAGCATTGTTCGTGTAATAGTATACAGCACGTCAAATGGAAGTGTGCATGTACGTGGGCAGAGGAGGAGAAGCAAACTCACTTCCTTCCATTTTCCTTGAGCTACCGGAAATTCCTTGAGCAACGAACCAAGAAGTTTTGGTTTTTTGTCCCTCTTCTTTTCCCATTTCTCCCTTCTTCTTTTCTTGCATGCATCATGTAGCCGTAACCGCAGCCTGTTCGAATTTCAGTTTATGCAAAAGAAGTAGGGGCAGGAGCAGTAACTAACACTAGTTAGCAGAGCACTGAAAGGAACCAAGAACCAATTCACCGGAGCAAGTAGTCAAAATGTTTCTTTACTGATGGAGCTCTGTGAACTCCAATTGCATGCTACCGGAGTAGCTTTTTAATGTATTGTATGCCAGCGTAAAATGTAGCAACCACAACCAGTTTAATATTTTGTATATGCCTTCGTAAGTACCTCATGCTTATACCCACTGACTGACTTAAATTCAATATGTAGGTTTTCATAGTTTTTACTCGTGGTTGTGTTGTTGTGCGACTGGAAATAATATACATTTTTTGTGGTTTTAAGAACTCGAGTTTCCACTGTGTCTCCATTTCTTATTTTTTCTCCCCATCTCATGCATGCATGCCTTCCTATTTTTCTTTCATAAATAACTCTTATTGCCATGATATGATTGTACGCCTTTGGGTTCTGGATTTCTTATTTTTGATTTATATAAATGGCTTAAGATACACAAATAGCAATGTGATAATCACTTAAGATTTTTATGCTCCCCAGAAAGTAATAAAATCACGGCAGTTCCATTTCAACTACTTTTACATGACAAAACGATGGTTTGGTTTATAATGTGAATTGTGATGGACTGAAAAATAATGGTTATTTCTTATACTTGTTTCACCCTTCTATCCCATTCAAATTTTTGATATTTTAACACTTGAAGCAGGAGGTAAGAACTTAATCTCAGCCATTCCAACACTGTCATAGTCAAAACTATAACCGTTCTGTTGTCACCAATGCAATGATAACGACGCCAAAGGATTAGAATGATTAACAACGAAGGGAATCAACGAAAATGTTACACTTGTAATTGGTATCGATAAGGAATTTTAATAATAATAGGAGTCAGGAACACAACACAATAATATATCCATGGTTTTTGTGACTAAAGAACTGCATGTTTGTAGGTATGCAAGTAAATATGTACTGCATCATTGAGTTACAACTTGAAAATATCAATATTAATTACTATGTTGAACAAGAAGGATGACATTACTTAATGTCAACAGGGCCTGAGATTATATCCTAATACAAAATAATGGAAATACATTGTTGGTAATATAATATATTAAATAAACTAAAATTTACGGAACATGAGACCACAACACTATGTGAAACTGCAACAAGGGTGTATTGATTGCGAAGGTTATAATACCATTGCAATTCAGACTCTCGCATAAAGCT
This sequence comes from Orchesella bifasciata, assembly GCA_034697805.1. Taxonomy (NCBI): domain Eukaryota; kingdom Metazoa; phylum Arthropoda; class Collembola; order Entomobryomorpha; family Orchesellidae; genus Orchesella; species Orchesella bifasciata. The sequence goes on from JAQGAP010000638.1 coordinate 15,195, forward strand.
TATGTGCATTAATGCTAACTGAGATGGCTAAAGGCTAAAACGAATAACAGAAATACAGAAGCCGGAAGTCAAATCATTTTTACATAAATTACAATGTTACGGGATCGAATATTTTTTTACATTGTCAACTTTTGAAAATATACTTGCAGGGTTTCGCATCAATAGCACAACAACTTGCTACTAAACACATAAATCAGGAAAGATTATGTAAATAACTAAATAAAAATATAAAATATCACATTTTAATTTTCCGTTGAGGTAACTTTAAGGTAAGGTAAGGCTCCTACATAATAAAAAACTACGTCAAGTAGAGTTTATCTCTTCTACGCAACCAGCATGTCACACGTTTTAAGAATCTTGCTTCCAGATCATGTCATTAAAGTAAAAATACTGAATCAATAAAAATAAAGGGCATTTAACAAATCATAAACGCAATCAAACCGAGATTCTGCATGCGCTGGGACGGATACTTGTCATATAAATAGTAATCAATCCTTTTCAAGGTCGGTAGGTAATTGTTTGCTTTTAAAAATATGCAAAACAAACTGTACTTTTGCAGCGATTCGTTAGTCTAGTCTTCTCTTCCGTCAACTCCACTTAAGCGAGTACGTTTTCGGGTGGTCATTTCTCTGACGTATTCAAAACTCTCAGGATCTCGCCACATAGCGTATGAGTAAGTTAATACGAACACCAAGAAAAGGAATCGGTCCAATCTATCATTAACAGGCGAAACAATGTGCATAAAACACACGATGCTGCAAATCTATGTTTGTGCAAAGAAAGCAGCAAATACTTACGTCATTATGGGACACGCAGATATCAAAGCCGTAAACGGAATTAGTCCTAAGTGTCGCTGTTTATTCAGCATCGACTTAAACTCTGAGGACTTCCTGGACGTAGAAACATTAGTGAACACAACCTGCTGAAACAGCAACACATTCGAGTTCAATACTTTGGATGGCAGCTGGGTTTAACCTGTTTTCATTTATATTTAAAATGTTGGCAAGCGTTCTGCTCTATCTACCTACCTGGTGAAGCCCAATTAATTCGGGCATGTCCTGCATCAGCATGGTGCCATACAAAGAGAACCAAGAAATGACGTGAATAACTGTGCAAATACTTTCAATTGCGGGGAAATTCCAAATGTAAATTGGAACGACGATCCAATTCTTCATGAGAACCTAAGCGTTTAAGGACAAACGAAGTAGTCAATTTGCATTTTAATTGGCGTAAACAAAAAATATACATAATCGTTGAAAATATATGTCAATGTTATTACGCCATGCTTGTGGTTACTTACATATAAAGCGATACCAGTAGTTAATGTGTAAAGAGCTCCATTAACTTTCCAGTCAATGAAGACCTTTTGATGAACCCACGTTTCTTTCAGTTTCCGCTCCGTTAAGAAACTATGTTGAACTACAAACAAAGCGCAGAATAAAACGTTGTTCCCCAAGCATTTCAGGACTCTGTCTAATGATAGTTGGCAGTTTGGAAGACATTGAATCCAGCCTGAGAACAAAATGAAGAATTAGTATGGTTTTTAAATGAAATTTATTATGCCGGTTTTACTGTCAGCAAATTTTGAAGGGTAATAACTTACTGTAAATTCCAATCGGTGTACCATCCACAGGCCATCCAATAAACCAGAGTGCCTTGAGAACCACCACACCAAACAACAATGCCCAGCACCCTAATATGAGTACGAGCTTTGAGTATCTTTGAACTTTTGGCAAAAATCCTTCAGACTCCTTTTCTCTTTCGTCAGCCATCCTACGCTTTAACCTCTAAAGTCTACTATTTTACTAACTACAGGGTGCGCTTAAATATATACTTTCCCCTAGAAATTCAATTACTACTAATCTTTAGACATTGGCAATCGGCAATCGGCATAACGCATAATACTTGCTTTGCTTACCAACACATAATTCAACCTAAGCCTTACTAAAAATTAACCTCCGTGTCAACAGATCAGTCAGTATTATTTGGGAAGACGAAATATTGTAACATCATACTAATTCCATGCGTAAACCGTAAGAATTGACAGGTACGCATTTTTACGACCTTCAAAGTCCAATGTATGAAAACAGATTATGTAAAAACTGTAACGCTCAAAATGTAAGCGAATTTTTACTTTTTATTCGTGAAAATATGTCCTCAGAACTTCAAACTGCGTAAGTATTAATTACAGTAGTTACCGATTTCTAACCGGAAATATACAATTGTTGTAAAAATGCTTCCTATATTTCACTAATTCAAGTGGGGGTAGAGAGGAATTTGGCTTCTTAGCTGGAGGCCTTAGGTTTCTTGTTTGGGTAGTCTGTTGTTTACACTAGCTTTTAACTTAGCGCTTGCTCTTCGTGCCCCTGACTGCCAGAGAGTTTTCGATTTGTACAAGCCCAAACTACATTGAAAGGTGCAGTGAAGTGCTAGGAAAGACCGCAACGCAACGTGAGCAACAACGGAACCGAAGAGATATCAGCTAGAATGCATCCTTATTGTATATGAGTCACCGGTCGCCCCATTGCATTGCACTTGCAGTGGCTTATCGATATTATCACTCATGAACTCTACTTGTGCACTGCATTGTACTAACAATAGCAGATTATGAATTTGTTAACGAGTTTCAATAATTGAATGAATAAACTCATCTAACAATGAATTTTTGGTTTTGTTGGTTGGTTTTTCATATGGAATGTTAAAAGAAAAGTTTTGTAGTCAAACTCAAGTCATGAATGAGCCATGTATGTATGTCTGAATACCATCAACCCATGAATGAATATATAATCTGTCCATCATTATGCAGAAAAGAAAGGGAATGAAACTTGGTAATTTGGGAGGTAAGCTACTTAGACGCAGTACCATCCCCATTGCCAATTATAGTCCACATGTCATTATCATAACTGGATCAATTTACCACGGTGTCAGTAAAATGTCGGATTGAGTCGTAGTACGAAGGATTTCTGAAGTGGTGTGATGAGGGTCTCAAGATATTAGCGACTCAAAATGGGATACATAATGCTGGAAATAGGTTTATCACTTGAAAGGTTAACCGTATATAGCCGTATAACTGTATTGGCTTTATAATCGGATCGGTATCTTTTATGAAAAAAGGCGATGAAAAACCCTCCACATGCGCTATTCGGGTGTAATGTTTTGATACAATATCGTGGTATTTTTTCTTCTCGTAGACAATATGTCTCATGCCATCATTGTAAGCAACTGTATGTGGAATGTAGAGCCTAGGTTTCCAGCAATAACTTATTGTATGCACATCATGGTAAAGTTACTTCACCCGTGCCCCTTGCTTTTACCATAACCAAATGGATTTTATGCTTTCTCTGCAAACAGTTAGATTTTCAGAGCAAAACTAAATCAATGCAAACTACTCCTCCTCTGTGAGTAGTGCCACTTGAACTTAAGACTACGCGTGCATGCAGTACAAAGTAATCATACAGCTCGCACCAGAAGTTTGGTGAGACATTCAATGCTATTGCTAAGCTGGAACTACTACAACACTAACCCAGGACTTTGGACTTCTAACACGTCTGTCAATAGCAGAAACTGGTACTATTGGGACAAATATTCGTTAATTCACGTTTCATATATGAAGATTTTGTTTAAAATTAAACTAGTCTATACGCTGTACGCGATTTCTAACACGGATATTATTAAGAGCGTGTACATATCTTTAATTGACACATTTATTCCAGTATATATGGATTCCAACTTTCGACGTGAATGTTACTACCAATTTAATCACATTTAATACCGATGGGATTTGGAGAGCATCAAGTATAAGTAAAACGATATGTAGTACATTGCCAAATATTTAATCATTCTGAAAAAAAAATTCCACCACTCGCATCATTTAATCATAGAAATCTTTGAGCCAATGTCTGGGTACTTTATGATCACCACCTCACTTCATGCCCAGGCAGCAGGAACTGTCAATCTTATTGTAAATTCTTAGCTCCGCAGCACATTAGTTAAATACGATACGGTTATCATAAAATGTGGTCAAGCCTAGATAGTGGATCCTAGATTACAAAGATTCAGCTAAACTGCCATTCAACATTGTAGACATAATTACATCGATGATAATGGCATTCTAACGAGTGAAACTCATTAACAACCTAAGCATTTTATTTTTGGCTTTTCAATACTTCCTTAAAGAAATTTCATGCAATTAACAGCTTTCCTTTCTCTTATGCCAGCTGCATTTGCATTGATTACTGTTGCTGCACAATATCCTTCTCCTAGTTTTCGGGTTTGACCGTATACTCATTTCCCCTTTTTGTCTTTTCTTTCATCTTCACGGTGTAATATTGGAAAGGGGTGGAGTTTTAGAATCGGAGACTGGGTAGCATTGCATATTATATCAAGTAGTACTTCTTGCCTGCATGAAGTATGAAGTGCAGCAAGTCAAGGCAAGGAAGACCGAAGATTTTTTATATTGTATTGTATCCACTTGATTTCACGTTACGCTTTGTATCACGCACAAATAAATACGGGAGCATACATCTAGGCATCCAATATACGTCATAGGTAGGTAAGTAAGGATATATACAGTACAATTTCTAGATGTATGGATGTGGTATGGTGAGTCTGGTGATGTCCAAATCATATAAAGTGACTGACTGACTGACTGCAGGAAAAAACAACATTGATTCGACTGACTGTCAAGTAGTGAATAGGAGTTGTTAGCTGAGCAACTAAACTGAGCCAAAATATTGTTGTTTTTATACACTTGCGACTAGATTAGCATAATAAACACATAGAAATACAGTAGGCTAATTCCGTTTGCACTCATTTTGTATTTGACAGATGCGTCTCTCACACTCCATCCGGTGTTGGTGTTGAGTCATGTAAACTTGAAGGATTAAAGGATAAAAATATGAGTGATTCAATCTTAGCGAGATAATTTTTACGTTGTGTTTAGTAAGCAGCATTGCCATATTAGGAATGTATTCAAGGCACCAACTCACGATTTCTTGTAGTGGACTAAGCGGCTCGGTATTTTAAGATTGGATTGTAAAGTTTCCGTATTTTCAACGCGTATGAAACGTATTTAGTGGTTAGGTACATCGAGGAGCAATGTGTCATGAATTTATGCTATGATCCACATTCATGTGACAATTTACTCAGCTCCTTATCAACTGACAAATGGAGTGAATGACATTATTCATGGTTTGCGAACGAACTGACTGATAATTCTGTTATCTTGAAAAGTTATGTGCAGATGTGAAATGCATTGATAGCACAGCATAGCGCTGACGCGGTTCCACAAGTGATTTGGTTATTCTTTGTGATCAGTTTTGACAAAGGTTTTGCGAGAGCTGGTTCTTCTGAATACACTCAAGGAACACTTGCGGACGAAAACGAACGAGCTGATTTTAAGCACGGAAACGTTTGATCGAACCTTTTGAAAGGTGTGAAAAATATTAATTGTTGGTATTACATTCCATGGCAGTTCATGTAATAATCAATTTTAGTAAGAATTGCTAATTAGTTGGAGGAACCTTTTTGCAGATTATTAACCAAGGATGAGGCGATTTAAGGCCTCCAAGTATAAAAATGCAGCCCCCAAATTGAAGAAACATGAGCCATGGGTTAGAGATCTTGTTGTTGGGTCATACAACTGCTCGGGAAGCTTTATTAAGGCTTCGGCTGCTTTTGTAGCATTCAATGTGCAAGCCACGGGTAAATTTACTAGTACCACCCTAATGTAAGTTATCGGTATTAAGTCATGCAAATCTAAAAACGGGTGAAAATTATTTAGGATCTCAACTCGGGGTCGTCTCATTGGATGCTGAAGGCGTTAGCGGGTCCACACTGCCAATTCTTAATACTCACAGTGACTTAGTCACTGACTTTGAATTTTCTCCGTTCGAAGATGGATTGCTGGCGACTGGCTCGGCAGATTCCACTGTCAAAATTTGGTCATTCAACAACAACAACATGAATGATCTGTCATTGCTTAACCCTGAATTGGTAATGAGCTCAAAGCATCGCAGAGTGGAAACCGTGTGTTTCAGCCCAACTGCAGAATATCTATTGAGCTTCTCTGCTCATAATACAATTCAACTTTGGGACATTCTATACGGAAAGGAATTACTATATGGTATGCAGACGTCTTTAGAAAATGTGTGAAGCTTCCTGAAATTATGAATTTCTAAAACATTTGATTAAAAAACCCTATATTTTTGCAGATACGGATTTGCATGGGGACACAATTATGTCAATGTCATGGAGTAAATCTGGCAGTCTTCTTGCTACTTGTGCAAAAGACAAGCAGGTCAGAACCGTTGACCCCAGAGCTAACGTGGTTACAGCATCCGCTGTAGGCCATGAAAATGGAAAAGACTCACGTGTAGTTTGGCTTGGAGACTCAAGCTTCATTCTGACAAGTGGATTTGATTCTGTAAGCTAATGTTACTTCTTTTAACAGTTAAATGGTTAAAAACCACAGTCTTATGTTTCTGACTTGACGTTTTTAGAGTCGTATGAGACAATTATTTGTTTGGGATACTCGAGCCTTTGAGAAACCAATCAAATCCTTGAGTTTTGGAAGTTCAACAGGCATTCTCATGCCGTTACATGATCCCGACACTAACATGATTTTCCTTGCGGCTCGCGGGGACTCATCCATTGGCTATTACGAGTTTGCTGAGTCTGACGACTTCCTTACAGAAGGTTACCGGTATAATGGCGACCAAACAAAGGGGGCTTGCCTACTTCCAAAACGAGCGTTAAAAGTGATGGATACGGAAGTCAATAGGATTCTTCAATTGACTGCGAATTCAGTCGTCCCCATCCCTTTCCACGTTCCCAGAAAGTCTTACATTGATTTTCATCACGATTTGTATCCTGATACGTGCAGTACTAACACAACAGGAAGTGCTTCGGTATGGATGGATGGGTTTACTGGAACAGTCTCTAAACTTTCACTGAATCCCTCTGCGAATGGAGGAAACTTGCGAGTATTCAAAGAAAGTTTGGCAATTCGGAAAGCGAAGGAAGAGCAAAGGATTTCTAAAGTCATTGAACAACCCGAATCTGAAAAATATAAAAAAGCGGTTCCAGAACCCCGACCTCGAAAAAAGTCTATTTCATCAGGATCCTCATCTTCAGATGAAGTTGCTGAGGTGCCACCAAGTGGCAAATTTTTTCCTGTGCCGAAGCCCAGGGTTTCCAGCGTAAGCAATACTTAAATGATTCAATTTTTAATTTTAGGAATTGAACCATCTCCAATTGCGTTCTCAGCTTACCCCAAATATTTTCATTCTTGTTTTAGAGCACTACTTCATCTGTCCTGCGGACGCCTAGTTCATTCATTTCTTCGCGGATGACTGCAGATTTCACAATGCGAAACAGCGTTCCCAAAGAGGTTGACACGAGCCTATTTACAGCTCCAATTGTTGGAGTAGACTCCTGCAACACTGAAAAGCGTAATGGTTCAACTGACGGATTTAGTTCAACTAATGATAATGATAGTGAAGTGCTAAACAACAACAACGACCAAGAGCAACAGTCTCTGACTGAATCTACCACAAACGATAATGACCAAGGATCCCTCAAAGATCCCACATCTCTAAACGGAAACGAAGTGGACCATCTCCCAGACACAGAAGACAACAGCAGTAGTAGTAGTACGCTCCAACTTTCCACATCAGATAGGCGAAAGTTATTTGAGAGTCGAGCTCTCACAACGCCAGAAACTACTCATCCACCTGGAAGTGATGGGAACGGAGAATCTTTTGAAAATCGGAAACCACGAATGTCGGTTGCGGAAAGAATGAAAATGTTTCAGCAAAACTCAGCCAACAGTGTTGGAGGCAACGTGGCTGGTGAAGAGGAAAACAGTTCTAGTCAAGGAAATAATAGTCATTCTTTAACAACAACAAATACTCACCCTAAAATAACCTCAATGAGCAGTGAAGATTCATCAAGTGGCGTTGATGAGCATGGTGATCTATCTGGAAAGGATCGGGAGCCTTGTCCTGCCCCCATTGCAAAGCCAGAGAGAAAGTTCACTCCTCCTAAGCAGGAGCCGGCACCAATTGTTCGTAAACCAGAGCCTACATCACAGCCACCCTCAATTTCAAAACCACCAACATCCAACAAACGAATTGACACTGTATTTGGTAAGTAAATACCTGGATTCACTCCTGTTGTGTTTGTTTAAGCAGGTTCTAATTTTAGTATTCCGTTTTTATAGGCCAAGTCTCGAAATACAGAAACTACAAGGCAGCCGCACTACACAAAAAGATGCATTTAGAAAACTTGCGGAATATAAGTACAACGTGTCCTGGAGAAAGTGAACTGCTTCAAGGTACACATACATAACAAATCCTCTTCTAACCTTTGAAAACATTGTTCATAAGCTAAATTGGAATGTGCTGGACTTTCTTCTTTTAGCAAATCCTGATCGGGTCGCAGTTCCCCTAAACACACCAGGGGGTAAAGTCGCAATCTTTGAATTAAGCAAACCAGGTCGTCAACCTGATGGAGTTATTCCTGCACTTGTTCATGGAAGCAAGGTCATGGATTTCATGTGGGATCCATTTGACAACAGTCGGCTAGCTGTGGGAGACGACTCTGGGAAGCTGTGGCTTTGGATTATTCCTGATGGGGGACTAAAAGAGCAAACAAATGAATCGGATTTCACGATGCCTGCTCACGCTGAAAAGATTTACTTTGTTAGATTTCACCCGTTAGCTCAGGACGTTTTGGCAACGGGCTCGTACGACATGATGATTAGGATATGGGACTTGAATGCAAGAGATGAGATCGTGTTAATTCGATGTTTCGATCAAATCCAAATGTTTTGTTTTGCATGGAGCCCCTGTGGACAATACTTCTCGACTGCTGCTAAAGATGGAAAATTGAGAGTTTATGATCCAAGGAGCGATACAGAACCAATAGCTATCGGACAAGGACCCCCTGGAGTTCGTGGTGGACGTGTATGCTGGGTTCTGGATGGCAAATATTTAATCGTTGCTGGCTTTGATAGATCTTCGGAACGCCAACTTCACATGTACAATGCTTCAGATTTAAGCAAAGTCGCTACCGTATCTCTCGATGTTTCCCCTGCGATTCTTGTTCCATTTTATGATGAAGATAGCTCTGTCTTGTTTCTCAGCGGAAGGGTGGGCTCAAAAATAATTTATTTACAAAACTTTCTCTTTTCAACTTTCTCCAACATATTGTTATTTAAATGTTTCGATATCCATATATCTCCACAGGGTGACAGCACTATCTTTGCTTATGATGTGATCGAGGGACCACCATATCTATTACCGCTCGCCCCACATCGCTGCAGTGGAGCTCATCAGGGTATTTCCTTTTTGAAGAAGAACGCTTGCGAAGTGCAGAATGTTGAATTTGCGAAAGCCTACCGTTTAACAGAAGTTGTAATAGAGCCGTGGTCATTTACAGTTCCACGAGTTAAGGTAAATGCCAATAACTAATTGTCTGGGAACACATAATATCAACCAGTTTGGTAGTAAACCTAATACATTAATCGTTTAACAGAGTGAGTACTTCCAAGACGATCTGTTTCCTCCCACTAAAGTTCTGTGGGAACACACAATGACCTCAGAAGAGTGGGCAAATGGTAGCAATATCTGTGCCAAAAAGATTAGCCTAAAACCCTCATACATGAGATCATGTAAGACATTTAAATCAAATTAGTAGACAGTTCTCCATTTATTGACAATGATTTACTAATAATTTATTTTGTTGCTTCAGTGGGTGAAGTAACTGGACATCGAAGTGAGCCTCCATCCTCCGAGAATGGGGTGAAAGCCACAAATGGGAAAGTTTCTACTCCTGCACCACCGGCAGCTGTCATCGCTGCATCAGGGGCAATTGGAAGTGCTCTCATTAGTAACGGAGCAAAGAAGCAACAAGAGAAAGTGAGCGTGCATCTATAAGATTTTTCGTCATATCATTTGCAAATATTTTGACGCTTTTTAAAACTCACAATAAATATGTATACAATAGCTGGAGCAAGCAATCAAGAGTAAACTGCCTTTGAACCTTCAACTTGAGCAAGATGAAATGGAAGGAGTCGACGAAGAAGAATGGGTAAACTGCTAAACTTGTCACAAACTTCTTTGTTGATTCAACAAAGTGCATTAATTTAATAATGTACTTTTACTTTTTTACAGGACGAGTGATGGGATTCCCAACAAGCTAATCGTTTCCACTAATTGGCTTACTTGTGTAATTGAGTAATTGACTTATCTGCACCAAAAAATAACGAACTCTGCAACTTTCTCCAATTATGTATCGCTTGAAAATCCATAAATTTAGCTGACTCGGCAACGAAAAATTGATTGTTCACCCTTAAAAACCATGATGTAAGTAAGTAATGGTTAAATATTAAGGAATGTTTAGGATAAGCAGTGGACTGCACGCTTTTAGATTGATACCACACAACTCCACTAGTATTTAGGATCTACACATTAATTTAAGGAGAATTGACTATAAGGTATTTAGAATGTACAGCCTCACAACTGCACGATCTCTTAATACTGGACCACTACAAAATGCAAACAAAATATTTTAGGAAATCGTATGGTATTCATATATATACTATGCATATAAACCGAGTACAACAACAAAATTATTCCAGTCATATTGATATATCAAGTACTAGTTAAGTAGTTAGGTAGTAGTTAGCTCTTTAGAGAAAAGACTAGTATAACTGCATAAAATTATTAGGACAGACAAAGTTTTCTTGCTTAACCACAAAGAATCGAGCATAAATGTTTTTAGATATTAAATGTCACAAATCACTCATAAAGTTTCGTTTCGACATAAATACGTAATCTTTGGGTAGAAATTTCAAAGACCTACTTGGCTTCGTGTTAACTACCAAAAATGAAGGAAAAGGATGTAGCTTGCTACGACTAGAAAAGTGTTCCTTCCCGGTTTGTGTAAATACGAAAGACTGCAGTCATTGCTATAACATTATAACTAAAAAAAATAGGAAGATAAAGTAGATTAAAGTTTTTTGTCGACAACTACCAAAATTAAAATAGCTGGAAACTTTACGGAATTCCATGAGCAAAAAAGTTGAACGAATCTATTTTAGAGCTTAGAGTTTCTCAAAGAATTTTGTCATTTATGAAGCCAAATATAATCTAAAGTCAACAAACAGTACGTAATATTTATAGTTGCATTTTTAGCACACATACATACGACTTGGTGAGAGATCCGCTGAAAGTGTACAAACAATTCTGCATGGTTTTGATACTGAAATGAAAAGGAAAAAACTTTTGTACCAGTGACGTGTTGGTAGGTTGGTTTATCGTGCATTATTATGCGACATTATGGTGATGCTTGGAAAAGTCTGGTTTTAGATTACATTTTGCATGCCTTTAGTGAATTTAGGAATGTTAGGCGAATATGATGTATGATAAATGTGAGTAGCTGGATGAAAGAGAGATGTGAAAGTGCAATGGAACCGAGACTTACTACGCCTTCATGTATTTTTTAGATTAATCGTTAGGTCAATTTCGTAACTTTTATGCGACATTCTCTAGTTGTATCTGGTGTCAATGCAAAACAAATGCTTTATTGTGAGCATTATTATTCCAAACTACGTTAAAAAAAAGCCAAAGTCACACCACTTTTACTATTTATTCCAGTAATATTTTAAAATAACTAAATGTACAGGTAATCTCTGTCTTTCCATATTGTTCCCATGCCAATGCAAGCTTTTTTATAAAAAAAAATGTGAGCTAAACTAAAAATTGATTTGTTCTTTATAAATGCATTAAGGTTTTTATACTACAAGGTCAGGTGAGACTCAGACTGCATAATATGTTTGTAATGGATTAGCGGTATGAGTAACATGGTGGGTTGGACAGTACAGTCAACTGTCCATCATTCTTTCTCAGTTAATCTGATCCATTAATGCAAATATGATAAATGTTTTAACTGGTAAGGGCTTGAATTTAATTGATAAGGCTGAAGCTTGAATCCAAATGTTTTAAAGGATATTTACGTACGTATTTTATTTAACATTTATTATCCAATCTGTATGTCCAACTGTGTGCAACCTTTTAAATGCCTATAATCTCATTTAGGATTATAAAACTCTCACAAATATTTACTTCAAAACTTCCATGTCGACAAATAGAATGAGAAACTTTACTGTCACTTAAAAAATATACTTAAAATTAAGAATCTTTTCATCTTACAGTGTGTAACATTTGACGTATGTATGTATTTTGACTCATGGATACATGATTTTGAATAAAAAATAACCAATAAACCTACTTAAAGTTTTGAAAATCAGTGTTTCAATCTGTATACAGAAGTTATATTAGCGCGTCAAAAAAATTCCTAAGACGATGTAAAAATAACAATTTGAAATATCCAATGCATATAATGGTCTATATCGATGTGTAATTGGTGTAATGGTCCGTTTTCTTCTGAAGGGTCTAATTCTGGGAGTTAGAAATGTACACGGTTTCACATGATTAATGGCCGATATGTTCGAACGTACAACTTTCTACCATTCTGCTTTCTCTTTTCACAAATATAAACGCAAAAACTGAAAGATTGGATAATCGACGCACTATGCTTTAAGTTTAGACATGACTTGAAATGAACTTGATCTTGAAAAGTTCATTAGGAAGTTAAATGGTGTCAAATTTCCCTAAACACCATCCTGAATCCTTTGTATCTATCCTGCATTAAGCTAAGTTTCTGCAGATCAATATATTTTCCCGTCGAGTAGTGTGGAAAGCAAACTTTCTTCGTTTTCGCGTTAGGATTTTCATTAACTCTTTCCAATCTCATATGCTTACTGTTCGTCTTTGTTGCTGCGCCTGTGACGCTATAATACATTCTATTCCATTTCCACCCCTTACAAAAAATCAACGTCTTTCTATCGATGCACATGCATAGAGTGAGCCAACTCAGTCATATGTAATCCTGTGCTATGCACAGCGGTCTTTGTCAAATCTCAAATATCTAGTTCAGCCCAAAGTATATCTGGTTAGGCATATTTGAACGCTGTATTACAGAGCTACCATATTTGTTACATATTTCGTTAGGCTTCCTCTCCCTTGTACTACTGCCACACTCAGCTGAGGATCCACACTTTTTCAAGAATTCTTTTCAGTCATTTAACTAGTTTTGGTGTAACGCTAAATAATCTGTGGAAATGGCTTCTTCAGCAGTTTTGCCGGAACCCCTTAGAGTGTCTCCACTCATTAGGGTAAGTTTTTAGTCATATTATAAAGATAAGTTTTATTATAAACAAGTGATGCGTTGTTTATTGATGTACTTTTATGGGGATTTTATTTGTATATTCGAAACACTGAAGGCATACTGTTAATTATGATATGAACAATGGAGGGTTTACTTACGTTTGACATTAGGGAGGCATAAGAAATGGCCATAAATGCTCTTTTCGAAGTTTAAACTAACTAATTGTGTTCACATTTGCTAATTTTGCTGTACCGGTAGCCGGTTGCTAGGTTTTTAATTGTTGTCTCAAAGTTTAGTACTGGAATAAGAAACAATAAAAGTCTTTTATCGAGTATTACTACCATTAACGTGGAACAACTATCGATGAAGAGTTATTAACGAATGAAACCCATATTATCTACTGTGTTACTATGTTATTTTTTTAAGTAGTAAATTTTTGACTTGTGTTCTTTCAATAGGTGGGACGTTGGAGTTTCCTAGCCATGGGTATCATGTGGGGAATCTCCAGGAACAGATCACTCACCAAGAAGGAAAACAGATTAAGGGAACTCGAAGAAAAAGAACGACCAGCAAAGGAGGCTGCAAAGGCTGCAGAGAAGGCTCGACTTAACAGAGGTAAGCCAGTGTCTAATAACATAATACTTTAAGTATGAATCAAATCATAGTGTCATTTAAAACTAATGGTACTCCTGTTCTTATTTTTGCAGAGGAAATGATTTACTTAGCGAAAGAAACTGGAACACCTATTCCACCAAATTTTTAAATATATACGTTTCTTTAGTGCACCCTTAAACGAGTGTGCAACAGTTCAATTGTTCAATTCCTCAGTCAAGAAGAATCGTGTGTAAAAATTAACTGCAATAGTGAAATCTGTAGGTAATAATAATGATAAAATGAAAAATGTTAATAAAATTCTTTAGTAGATAAACTGACAATTGGGCCGTTTTGTGATTTATGGTACATCAAAAAATTTCATATGTGGCTGGAAATATTAGTAATCCATTTTTTAGGGAACGAATGCGTAAAATGATGTAAATTACGGCAAGAGTTATCTTAGGAATTGTAAAAAAAACTATGGCAAACCGAAAGCATGTGCCTCACTTTAGACATTAGGCAGATATACGGCTTTCTTATGTAAAAGTTGTATGCATTAATCAATTATTGAGCTTGGAGTATGTAGCGATATTTATTTATTTCAAAAATGTTCACTTGCTAACATTATGAAGCATAGAATTTACAACAAAAATGGAATTGGTCAAAAGAATCACTTTTTGGACGCAACGCACCAATTATAGGCATTCTGGAACATCTTGAGCCATGGTGCGACGTTGGTCATATCAGATTCAATGTTGTGCGGAATCCATGGCCACTGTGTTGGCAGTACACATCTCTCAGGGTGAGGCATCATCGCCAAGTGACGACCATCCGCAGAGCAAATTCCAGCTACACCATCTGTAACAAAATTGA
>JAQGAP010000639.1:0-29878 GCA_034697805.1 Orchesella bifasciata
GAATTCTTTGTTAAATGCAAGCACAGTGGGCCTTTCCCTTCAGAAGAATCCGCAATTGCCGGTGATTTGACGGATTTGATGGCTGTAAGTTCAAAGTACACGTGGCATAATTGCTAGGTTGGAAATTAAAATCTCATAAAGATAAGTAATTATAACAAAGAGGCGGAGGCATAAATCAAAGGCGAGCAGACTTGGTTTCACCATCTGCATTCTCATTTGCTATTTTGACTGCCAAAAAATGCATGATGAGTGACAGTTTGAGCATGAAAAATAAAAAAAAACATATAGTCATGTTCTCATTTTTGAAAATGTTGGCCTTTCCAATGCCCGGAACAGGAGGACGTTTCATGTCCTCATATTAAAAATACAATGATGATACTTTTTTACTACAAAGTTTTACATAATATCCGTTTGCAGTGATGATAATAGGCTTCCAGACGAACTTCTATGAACCGAAAAATGTAACTTTGATGTAGCATGCATAGCACTTGTTCTATATGGTGTTTTCTGTAATATGCTCTGAGCACGGGATAAGTAGTTTCAAAACCATTATTCCCCTGTGCTCAAAGAAAAATGTTTTTGGCTCATTGACAGCATTTTCTAGACAACGGAAGAGAATGTTCTGTGTTCAAGTTGAAAATTAAGATTGATCGCATATAGCGAACCTAATGGGAAAACTGGTATCGTTTATATTATGAAGCCTTATAAAATACTCTACGCTGCTTCGGGGGGAAGGGTATAAAAGATAAGAAGAAAAATTGATCTCAGCCCTAAGTCAACAGAGACAGATTTCGTGAGGGAATATATTACATTTATATTCTATTTTTAAAAGCTTATCAAGTTTGCAAGACAGTGTTTTCCATTAGGAGAAATGAAAGGAGTCATCTTCATTATGAACGGTATCAGTCTTTTGTATCGGAGCTTTTAAGCCTACTGTTCCCAATGTGTATACAGTAAAAGCGATTATCTTGTGAACAAACTCAAGCTTTCTACTTAACGAGAAGACAAAGACAGATGCGCACGAGATGTAAGTACGTATACCAAAAACCCAAGCGTAGTCTCCTATCACGTGTTCATTATGGTTAAAATCTTTTACGTTATGCATGGGTTTTTACAACCAATTCCATTTTCTACAATACAATCAAATCAATGGATATAGCGTGGTTGGGCTTCTTGCAAGTTAGATAGATGTGTTTTGTTTCCATCACTTGTTTACTTGATTTCGTACAGAGGAGAACTTCTTCGGCACGAGTGAAATCACTCGCGTAGGTTTGTTTGTAAATAACAAGTAGTTGTAATAAACGGACAAAGTTACGACTTTGCATCATCATGTGAACACTTCCTGTTGCTACCATCTTGTAAGAAGATGATTTTTAGGGAGTAGTGAAAATTTTAAATGCGCAGTAGTTACTAATCCTACTGGTTGGGTGATTATAAGCAAATATCAAATAGTTCTGAAAGGCAAACGGTTTTGAAAGGTTTTCATTAAATTTATATGAATCTGTTGAAATGGATCACAATTCCGAGTTTTCGGCCGAGTATTGGGAGGAAAATTCACTGCTCTATAGTGGACTAAACCCATTGCAAATTCCTCATGTAAGTTTGGAGTTGAATATTATAAAGTTTACGTGATAAAATTTTGATTTAGTTGATACTAAAAAAACTTTTCATATGCAAATCTACAGATCGTTCAAAGCATTTTCCAGGAATTTTCATATACCGAGTTAAAAACTTTGCGTCTCGTGTGTCGCTGCTGGGAATATGAAGCATCACTACTTCTCCGCAACCGTACCCAAGTACGCTTCCCTTCTGAGAAACACATCAAAGAATACCTTACTCATCTTTCATCCAACTATTGTTGTGAAAGCTACGAGTTTAACTGCGATATTCCTCTAAATTCTCCATCAACACGAGACTTTTTCCATTTGTTTGGTCCAGACATTACGTTTTTAAAACTACATCAAATCACATGGACAGGACCAGAGCTATGGGAGCTTTTGGCAGGGCAAATGGAAAATCTCAAGGAGCTCAGCATTCGAATTCACATTCCCTCCTCAAGACATGGCCATTTTTTACCTCAAGGGTTAAGCACTGAAGAAGCTCCTACCCTTTTCCCCAACAACTTACCTAAACTACGTTGGCTAAAGCTGAATTTTACTATTGAAAGACAGCTCAAAGCCTCTCCCCCACCTTCAATGGATGTGACTCACCCACAAATTTTATTCGAGATATTTCAAGCATTTCCCAACATAGAGGAGCTGACTTGTCCAAACTGGCCTGTGATAATTCCTCCAAAAACCAAT
Source organism: Orchesella bifasciata (assembly GCA_034697805.1). Lineage (NCBI taxonomy): Eukaryota > Metazoa > Arthropoda > Collembola > Entomobryomorpha > Orchesellidae > Orchesella > Orchesella bifasciata. The sequence continues at coordinate 2,304 of JAQGAP010000639.1, forward strand.
GTGAGCAGCTTAGTATTCAACATTATTTTGAATCCCGAAACTCCACAGTTGAAGCTACAACGGCTGTCAAAAATTCATATCAACGCGAGTCTCAATGATATCGAATTGTTTCAACTCATGAACAAAAACTTTCCATTGGAAGAGCTTCGTTTGGAAGTACATCCAGATATGAAAGGTTATGCCTTATATTTTCTCCTTCAAAGTTTGGACAAGACGCTGAAAACTTTGATTCTTACGTTCCGCTGTGGTGGTTATGAAGAAAGAGATTTTGATGATTTTCCAACTCTCACGAATCTCCGTTATTTGGCCTTGCACCAGTACTATGGTCCTTTGGATTTCGTATTGAAAAATCTTCCAGGGCTAAAGACACTGCTGCTAAATGATATCATAATGGAAAACGGGATTCATAAACAACTCAGGCAACACACAGGCGTCGAAGAACTTATTTTTGAGGGACGTAATTTCAATGCTCTAGCGCAGCTCTACATTCTCTCTAAAATGTTTCCAAACTTGAAAAAGTTGCGAGTTGAAAATGTAGATGATACCATGCTTCGTGTGATCTTCATGAAACTGCCTCTCCTCGAAGTGCTTTACTGTGATGGGAATTTTACGGATGAAGGTGTTTCCGGGATACCAGCAGATATTGCACAAAACATCTTTGAGGTGGAGGATGTGGAAAGTGTTCGGATTTATCCGTATATTGGCAAATTGAAATGTAAGTTTATATTAATTTTATTGACATTGGTAGATTCAGATTGAATAGAAGCAGCATGTGGCTAACACAAGCAGCTTTAAAACATTTTTATTCCAAATGAAACATGACAGGATATGTATGATGCGTGTACAAACGTCATTGGGGAAAGGTGGCGCTTTAAATATAACGCAACGTGGTTTTCTATCGTTTTTATAAATAGATTTGAGAAGACTTGTCCTAAGCTCAAATTCTCTGACGTACCTTGCAGTCTTGCTTGGTGTGAATGACTGTAAATCACTCAAAGTGAAACGTATTTCTTCTGCTAAGGTAAACGTGTGCTTTTCAATTAGCGTGGGTTTGCTAAATCGACATAAGAATGTTACCAAATGCATGATAATAAAGTTATTAATTTTTACGTGCAGATTTTGCGACCCCTCACCAGCTCATCCTCGTCGATGGAACACCCGGCCCATAATTTTGAACATGGACTGCTACTATAACTTGGGTTGGAATTTCCAGACGATATTAATAAAGACAATAGTGATTATGATAGTGTAAAACTTGAAATTATATAGCTACACAATACTATATAATATGCAATCATCAAAATAATGTATGGGAATAATAAAACACTTATAGATGTGGCGTTTGCAATTGATTGGCACCATTCCATAATCCATTGTATCTCATTCAACCTATATGCTTCTCTCAACCTTTGCTTTCTTTAACGTGACCGTGAAATCGGTGTATCGGCATGTGACTTGAGTTGAGATCTTAAGACGCAGACGCATGTTGAATTGAATGTAATCATAGAATTTTCAACGTGACGAACGTAGTTGGAAAAAGGTAATACATTAACTAACATGAAGTTAGAGAGACAACTGGAAAGTAAACTTGCTAATACAAGCATTGAGTTTATAAACTCTTTTCTATCAAAACTGCATTCTTTTAAAGCTACAATTCTATTAAAATGACAATTAAACAGTATAGATGCCTCATGCCGCGTCTCCAATTAGCAAGAAATAATGGAGCATATATTGCACACAGCGTAGGATTCTCGATTATTCCATTAGCATAAATTAGGAGATTCATTGCATTGGCGATTGGTGCAAAAAACCATTATTTGTATTATTTAACTAGAATGAAATTACTTCGATTTTGGGGTGGCTATACAGCCTTCAACCGAACGAAAGGCCATGACTCTACATAATGAAACAGTTTTGAATCCCTGCCAGCATAGTTTCAGGATTTATTCAGTCAAAGTCACGCCAGAGTACGTACAATTTATGCAAAAGGATCATAATTACAGTTCTAATGTTTGTCTGTCTGGCTTGCTCAGCCTGATATTTTGCTCGAATTAAGATCTCTTGACTTTAGCTCGCGTATCTTAATTCTGAACCCTTCTTATTCGATAGCAAGATCCAACAAACTTGCTTCAACTTTCGTTGTGGTGAATTCTTCAAAGTAACATTTAAGTTGACTGTCTTTTTCTAAGCTGTTTAAAATCAGCAAAACCTCTTTTTAGCCATCGCCATCATTTCACGGTTTGTTGGGTATACTCAACACTTTTTCCTTATTCCAGCCAGCTTCAAAGAATGTAATGACATAAATAACAACCGCACATTGCAGATTTTTTATTTTCGCGAAAGCTGCAGACTTTGCATTGCACTACTCACCATTTCTTTCGCCCACAGTGTTTCCAAAGAACTGTACTCAACCAAAGTCAAGGAAAGTCAATATCGTTGCTACACCCTAGTCGACAGCCAATCCGAATCCATCTTACAGGAGCCGTGTCCCTTCCCCTCCTTCCTCATATAAGCGGATCATTAAACCTTTATGGAAAAAACCAATGCCGACGTAAGACATACGTCTAAGCAATAAACCTACGTACGATAAAAAATATATCTGTACATATTCTGAATTTACCATTCCACAAGGAAAAATTGCATGACTATGTGTATACGATTTCATTTTTCATAAGTATGCATGCAAGCATATTTCCAATACAATTCAGAGAAGTAGTAGTACCAGGAAAGGAAGCAACTTACTCAAGTGGAGTCACCATGTCGTGAGAAGGCATAATAATACTTTGGCAGACAGAATAGAATGACATGACACGATAAACTATTGATTTTACGCCTTATAGTATTATAGTAACCGGACAAAGCTGGTGTATTCCATCTTGACTATAAATGTATGCCTTGCAACATGTGTTTATATGATATGTATACATATTTTCGTATGCTTGAAAGACAAAAACTAATATGCTTAGAAATTATGGGTGGTATTCATAATGGTCACTTAGGCGCTCACTAAGCGTTAGTGGATGCTTATCTTAAAAATTTCGTATTCATAACGGCACCTGACAACAATTTTTAAGGGTTTCCCTAAAGTAGTTAGGGTGACCTTAACCTTATATTTCTTTGGTATTCATAATGCATTTTATTAGGACTCGCTTGTACTTATCTTACTTATTTTATAAGGGCGGTCATGAGGTCCCTAATTGGTCAGTAAAATGTGAATATTGCAGGTTTTGTCTGATGGTGTCTGCCCAAAATGATGTATTAGGTCAAGCTATCAATGTAGAAGTGAAAAATACAGCCAAATTAGTTAAAATATCCCAAAATACTGCAACTTTTTAAATTTTTTCAGGACTTATCCTATTGCTAGAGGGTGAGCTTGGAAGTTGAAAATTGTTGGTAACCAATACAACATCTAATAAAAATATAAGTGCGATCTAAAGAACGTCAAGGGAAAGCTATTTTACATTGAAAGTTAGGTTGCCCTTATACTTTGCAAAGTAAAGGCTTATGAATACCGAGGGCTTATTAATGTAAGGGTAAGTATCACCTTATACTTTGTTTAGGGCGACCTATACCTTAGAAACGAGTGACCATTATGAATACCACCCTATATCTATGACGCTTCTATGCCTGTCTTCCGTTACAAGAGAACAGAGTGACAATGGCGAGGGAAAGAAGATCAGAAAGCTAATATAACTTGGTGAACTAATCGATCAATCAATGCTTTATCATTTATATGCACAGGCTTATTATACAAACGTACCTATAGACAAACGTAAATGAAAAGAATGAGGGCGTTGGATTTGCTGATACGTAGTGTCACTTACGTAAAACAATTATGATATTAAACCTCTAAATCTCATTCTGTCATTGCCTGCGTGCTCATTTGATAGGTTCAAATTGTACGATGATTGATAAGCTTGTTTTCGTGAGACCAAAATATTACAATCTGTTTTGCTAACGTCAGCGGATGTGAGATAGTCCAGGAATTCGCTGTTTTGGTTGATATTGTTAATTAAAAATTTTAATACTCTAAAAATATGTTTATGCGGCATTTAAAAATAAGTACTGAAATGGTCACCGAACTTTAAGTCGAAGTAGATATCCACCAGTTTTTTTTTTATTAAAAGCAATTTCACTCCGCTGCACAACGGTTGTGAATGAATCTTTGAATAGATGCAGACAATGTGACTGTAGTGTTGTTACACAAGGCATTCATAACTGCATTGCAGACAGTGTGCTCATTACTGCTCATCATTCCAGCTACTAGAAACCATGTCCGTTGTTCAAATTACGTGATTTCATTTTGGCATTCCCATTTAGAAATAAAAAACCATACTGCAAGTCATTTCAGACACTCTTCATTTTACATCACCATAATGATCATTTACTTTATACCCATGATTCAACTAACCATAATTTGTGCTTGCATGCCTGACCTTGAGTTTTACTTTCAGTTACTAATCTGCAATCAAATAAATGCATTTTAAAATGTCATTAAATTAAGCTAGCTGTCCATATAATCGCATCAATTTAATATGGCCTTGTCAATTTGAGCACGTGGAGATATGTAAAGACAAATAGTTGCTGTCGGTTAATATTCAAAAGCGTGCAGGTGTTTGAATTTAAATTCTATGAACTCGGTCCAAATAATCCATATAATTACTATAATCTCAATATGAGGTATTTTCATAGCTTACATGTGAATGCTAAACGGAAGATAAATTATTTTAAAATGCATAAAGTACATGAGTAAGATAAGGAATTTAAGTAAAGAGGAACAATAACTTATGAGCCGCTATTTATGTCTGTAATGTGATGCTGACCGTGTACTATATATACAGAGTTCTACATTCTACATGCAATCAAAAAAGAAGTTATATCAAATATCCGCCCCGAATCCCTAATCTTGATAGACAATGAGTGACTTAATGTCTGTTGATGATGTCAGAAATTGAAGTAATATATTTTGGCAGAGTCCGTAAAGTAAAATATATAGTAATAGTATAGGGGGTTGTTTCATCTGTAGACAGTTAAATGGCTCTTTGAATGCCGCTTGAAACGGCTGGGGTCAATCCCGTCAAACGTAACTGAACCGGATTAGTAGAAATTAAATTTTAAACAGGACTGCTCGTATTCTAATGACAGGTAGCTGACAACCTGACGTTAAACGATGAACATGTCTCCGGACGTCCGGACCTTCACGTAATATCGATCCTTTCAATTCAAACTGCTACTTTCGGTTGATGAAAAGTTATTCAAGGACATTGGAGGCATGTGTGAATGATTTTGATTGATGAATTTGAGTAATTTTCCACAATTGTTTCCTGTCTAAAATATTCTGAAAGTGTTATTCAGTTCAGATAACTTATTCTGGAATCCGGATTCAACTGCAAAATGGCTCATTGTTTCAATAAAAAGTAATTTTGTACTTGAATCGTAAATCATCAATTCTTATTTTCATTCACAAATCAATTATTGCTCTCAATTTTCAAGAGCGGTACAAGCCAAAGCAATCCACTTAAAAATTAAAGAAAAACACCCGATAAAATCATTGAAAAAGATAACGAAAGTTATTTACTCGATAGAACCTATAGACGTATGCACGTAAAATATTCAAAAACAAATCATACCACACCACCAAATCAATCGGATGACATTTTACAAACGGAAATTGAAAGTTCATTGTCCAACGTAAAGTACAGGGAAGTGTTTGACATTGACAAGGGTAAAAATCTTTATGCAAAAGTTTGCATACCGAATGAAAATAAACAAATAAACCCCGAGTGCCATTCACAAGGTACATACAATCTAAAATGTGTTATGTTATGAGTCTCGTCAAACATAGCCAATAACAAACGATAACGAAATGGATAGTATTGCAGGAAATTAGTCATCTATTGTGGTGATAAGCGCAAATATAGAAATATATTGTCTTTCTCAATTTACAAAAAGCCATGTCCAAACTTTCTTGTCAGCCAGACTAAACACAAAAACATGTTCATGTAATGACAATGTGTAACTGGATTTCATCCAGAATTTTCACTCTGAAACTTTACGTTGTTTGGTTAAGTGCATCCATCGATCACATTATACTTTCATGTAATCCACATCATACTTTATTTCATTCAGCCTTTCCATTTCAATGACTGAACTTTCGTGCTCAGGAAATGTACCAATATTGATTGCACGTGAAATGTGGATGCTTTGTAGCAAAATACGTTATGTTTGGAGACACGAAGCATGTTTAGTGTAGCGAACTTTCTCGTTGACGTAGGTCCTGGTGTAAGATTGACTTGGGATTGTAGTACTTTCCTTATTAGCAACTTTCTTCTATATCGAGTTAGGCTCCATGTTTTTATCACTCTGTTTTGGTTTTTGGATAGCCTTTCTCTAGGACGAAACATTGCGTCCATGTGTACAATGTATGTTTGTATACATACCTCAAAGACCTTGAATTTGTCGATAGGTCGAACCGAGAAAGGAAATCAAATGTTGAGTTGAGCATGATCAGAAGGGTACAGCAGAAGTAACTGTGAGAGTTCATGTATGTATATATAGAGGTGGTACACAAATATTTCGTGAAATGAAAGCAATGTTATTGCTAAACAAGTTTTAGGTTGTTACACGTAATACGTATCCAAAGCTTGATATGATATGTTTTTCAGTAAAGAACACATGCCCATTCAAACAGAATTATGAGATGTGGATCAAGTTTTCCTTCTGATATGTAATACAACACAATTTTGACGGACCAAAATTTTGAGGATGCATTTTATGGTCCAGCACTTTTAACATCTGGAACTGTGGACAGCTACGAAAGTAGAAGACTATCTTATAGAGACTGGAGACCCATAATATTAGTTGGAAGTTTACATCAGCTAAAATATGACCATGAAATGAAACAAGGTGACCTTGAACTTTTTCTCGGAATCTGACTGTGCACGTTGTTAATCCTATAAGTATGTGCAAATCAGCCACAGATTACTACATGTGTCGGTTTTAATCTTCATAAAAAAGGTTGGCTTTGTCCATCAAGTAAAATCTCTCATGCAGTAAAATGTAGAATATATCTTTACAGTTCGGAATAAACAAATATATTTCGTTATCCGGATAAATTGCAAGTTTGTAACTTAGTTGATTCGTCTTTACACTCAGTCTGCTATTTAAAAAAATTAATAGTCCAGGTCAAGACAACATTGGCTAAGAAAGATAGGCAATGCAACGCTGCAAAACGTTTCTACCGGGCACACATTAGCAAAATCATGGTGCAAATGCAAATTTCAAACAATTAATTTAATTCATATGATTTACTAGAAATCTATATGTACATTCTCATTTGATGTTGAATTGCAGGTCAATGAACGATCTTCCATTCTCCCGGATTGTGTTCCATTAAATAAAATCTATATTTGTATCACGAATTGACTTAAGATAATGAATATTATTGTGTATTTACTCACACTGACATTATATTGATATTATACTGACCCAAATATTGCATGAAATACATACAAGTATATCCCAAAAAGAACACGTATTCTTATATCTTTAGCTAAGGTTTCGATTCATCGGCAATTTATATAGCTACAATTGGTAGAATCTCAGATCACAATTGTCACCTACACTGAGGTACTGTGGAGAAAGACTTTTAGTGCAACGTTCTATATCCATTCCCTTTCATTTCAACCTTTATTAATCATTACTCAAGGTGGTTTAAACGAGAACTTAATGATCGGCATAATTAGTCTAATCATATTTTGTCAATCATTGACATTACGTCACAATACTATAAGATTACATGCATCCGGATTTGTTCACCTGTAATTTTGTTTCACAGCATGACGTGATGCTATGCATACAAATATAAAAGTGAAATGCACCTGCCGAGTCATTTTTAGTTTTGAAAATTATTCTCAGCAGTATAAACTAGTATATATGTTGTAGGATGGGTTTACTGCGTGCGTACATAACTCATCAATCAGTTACGGCCCGACTTTGAGTCAAGACTTTCAAATTTGCTTCAACACAAGATCAAAATAGACGTACTTTTTGACTCGTCCAAACACAACTACTTACTGTTGATATAATACATGCAATGCGATGCGAAAAAAGAATATTGCATTTCACATATTTTTCGCTGTATATTCTTATGAAAAAAAGGATGATGCCAGAGCCCAGAACGCAAGTTCTGCTCTCTGCTGCATTTTCTTTTAGATAGAGGTACTCCTAAGGGTTATAAGGAAAGTACATTTAGTACGCCGATATGCATGACGATGTTGATGACGACAAATGCCATCAGCCAGTCATCTTCCACCTTTTTCTTGTATCCTCGTCCCTTCCCATTTTTCCTCTCCATCTTCCTTGCATGCTTGTTGTGAAGATGCTGAAAGTCAAATGAGACGGTCCCATTTTTGCATTTATGCATTACATTCTTCTGATAGACCGGTATATGCTAAATGTATACATGCATACGTACACCATTGCGAACACCATTGCGAATCAAATCTACAAGCTCTGGTCTTCTTTGTCCTTCATCTTACATAATAGTTAAAAGCCTGAGAGGAAAAATCAATTTACTTGGTTATTTTGTCTATTAAAAGCGTTTCCTTTTTGCTTCAATAAAGTAAATAAAGGCTAGAAAAACCAAACAAAAAGGGAAATTGATTTGATTTTGGACTTGAAAGCGGAGTGGAGTCTAAAACCAATCTAACACCATTACCATCAGTATTTCAATTCAATTTGTACTCGCTTATCAACATTGTTACTCCCATTTTTGTAAGGCATCGTCGTGTGTAAAGTTAAAGTATCACTTTATCATATTTCTTGTCACGCGGCTCTGACTCGGTATGGCAAGAGGCATGATATTATTATTCTATATAGGAAATATCTAAGTTTTCTTCCTCGCTTCCTCATTTCATTGAGATACATACCATAATGCTATACTGGCAATCGCACATGTGCTTGAATGCTGCAATACCTATTCAGAGCAAGTAGAAACTTATACAAAACCAGCACCGGATTGTATGCTAGTCCGTAGACTATTTCGTGCTTACGCGACTGTGCTTACAGTTTACAGCCCTCATAGAAAATGTACTTCTAGTAGAAGCCCACTGTAGTAGTGGGTTCGTAGTATTCATGATAATATTATTGCCGATGCTGATGATATGCTCTAAAGTTGACTTAAATGGAAGCGTACAGCAAGCAGTCGATTCCAGACCAGCATTGCATTAGGAGCACACGTCTCACATTGTGTGGTTATTCTTCTGGTGAACATTGTGAATTTTTGCATCACAAATACAGAAACGTGTGTATTACAGTTACCTTTCAAGTGACTGAGTACATACCGGGTTATCCAGAAAATTAGTTCAAATTTTAAAAGTCTCAAATTCTTTAATCTTGATAAAGCATTTTTGCCCTTCGCAAAAATCTTGTAGTATAGGCATTGTATATGATTGATTCATTGAATCGATTTTTTCTACCTGCATAATAGAACATTCAAATCGTGGACGCGTTTCTGTTGCAGCATAACTTTATAAATATTTGCAGTATTTGGTTTAGGAACCAGTCACGTATTCAACTGTCGCTGACAAGATTATCTTTTACCTGAAAATAGTATCTATTGTGAGAAAACTGCGTTAGATTTCGGAAGCGACATAAACCAAAACGCTGATTTTCATACGTCGACAATCTTTTGTAAACCAACACGCGACATACTTACATGTAAATTGATATTCCAGTTTACAGTACTAACAATTTTTGAGCCGGCTGGCCAGGGGAAAAATATTTTGCACACCTACACGTACCAACAGAAGGTAAGTACAGGCCTATAAGTTGTAGTTTTAGTATATATAATGTATGTACATAATACTATATTTCAGACTAGCATAGCGTTGTTTTTGTAAAAGACTTCTTGTTTAATGATGCTGATAGCATAGATACTAGATAGTAAATTTAAAATTATTAGCACATAAACTACATATGTATACGAAAACTGAGTCGTTGCACTTAGCCTTCACCTCGACACTTTTGCAAAGGGTCATAAATGTCAGAGTAATTTCAGATCCAAATCAACCCAGTTCAGTGGTATCTCTTCTAAAACAGGGTGCAAATCTATTTTGATTTTAAGTTATGTACATGTACCTGAGTATCAAGAGCCGCTGGAATTTCTTACTCTTATTGGTTAAATTAATATGGTAAAGTCAAATTGCTTTGAATCATATCACCAAGTTTAAATCGTCTCTCCGGATTATCGGTCAATCGATCTGATCATGAATTTTCACTTGCTGTGCCATAATAACACGGTAAATAGGTAAAAGACATGTCAACCCACTTTAGGTCGCTAGCAAAGACATTCGCACACATTTGAACGTGAAGTGGATATAAGATATAAAATACATGTGCATTGGAGAATAGGTTAGTTGTATAGGTACTCCCACTCAAACCAGAGGATGTGCGAGTATTGATGTAATATTATGAGTATTGCAATGGTATGTGATGTATGTACTGATGTACATACTTTTCGGCGTTTCGTGGATCTTGCAAAGGCATGGCCTTGCTCGTCTTGGCTCATGGTATGGTGTACCGATTATTAGCAATATTGTTCCAAAGGAGTACTTTTAGGGTTAAGCAGTATATAACATGGGAGGATTCCATTATGCAATATTCATTTCTTCGCTTCATACCTTCAAACAACGCAAAATGAATAAATAATATGTGTTTAGATGTCCTTATAATACTTGGGTATATTGGATCTCGCATCGCATAAAACTTTACGGAATTTGGAGTGGTTTGCATAGCGCCGACATATTGGTGCCTTGCCTTTCACAATAGCATGGAGAGATAAAAGTGCAACAAAACATGCTCGCAGGTATAAAATACAAATCAGCAACACTACATTTTTAGTAAAAACCTTTGTCTTACTTGGGTTATTCAAAACGAAAATAGACCCGAAAATTCTATTAAAATGGCAGCACATGGAAAAATGGAAACATCATTCATACATTCCAGATACATATTATGCAATTTGCGACTGATTTTTACTTCAAGTAAAAATGCAATGTGGACCACATACCACTATTTTAGAATGTGTCAGTAGCACACAAACAAAGTTTGCCAACAAAATCATCTGCAAGAATATTGGCAAAGTAAAAACACATTCAACATTGTAATTTGTACTTTGTACATACATATATGCAAGGATTCGTTGATTCGTATAATGAAACAACTTCTCATAAACATTATGGAACTTGTTCGCAAGGCCGGTTTAACAACATATATTCCCTCTATGAATAATAACCTAATTCGCAACACTACAGCAAAAAGTATACTATCACCGGGTCTCGTCATAAGATAATGGTTAATATAGGCAAATATGTATGAAATACTTATATTACCCACATTCGTCAAAGTCAAGAAGACAACGAGTGTATCTTGAGTGGAATGCTTTAAGAACATCAAGTTAGATGCTAGCTCATCTGTAATAGTACGTACGATGACGCTATGTGAGGTAGTTTTAGTTTTTCCATTCCAATAATATTCTTTGTAGAGAAATTGTTGGTTCCATGCTGGAACCAACTGGACGGACGTTCCGATTGTAAGATTACAACTGTTATAGAGTTGCTGGAAATATGTAACTACTGTGTTGCAAGTTGCAATTTATGACCATGATTTTGGTAAAAATTCAAGTCTTCTTTCCATGTAATGTTTGCGTATAGTTTAACCAGAAACAAAAGATTAAATATTAGTCACGTGTGTAGGCTTACCTGCAGTCACCAACTCATTTCAGCCTCAGTTAACACTGACCATGTAGGCATGATTATGATAAAGTATTAAGTATGGACATGGACTACCGTAAGTACATGCATTCCTATCTTATGGAATTTCTGACAATTGCAGGTGTGTCAACACATCACGTACCGATCCATCAATATTTCATTACGTCATGGTCACTCTTAATTGAACCATTTATGCCTAACTGGACCTAGATTAAACAATCTGGCCCACATTTAAGTAGGTGTAAAGTACAGGTGTAAAGCGAACAAAATTTTTCCATGTTAGTACTGTTCAAACTGCAAACCCTATATTACAAACACGTTTTGTTCAGAATTCATACTACGCTTACAATGATGAGATTAAAAACTTTAAGAAAAGAAAACTTCATCAATTTTTATGATATTCTAATTCTTCCTCCTTTGAGTTACCTATTAACCTAAAACTTTATTGCTTATATGGTCAAACTTCAAATGGAAAACTTTTCTAAAATGCGGATTAATAATTTTACAATTTTAAAAGCAGTCCACAAAAGTCGGATGTATACATCAAATTGATTCTTACATTGATTGATTGAGACAGTATTTAGTGTTTACTTAAATTTTTTGGAATTATAATCAATGTAAATTGTACAAAAACATTTTGTATTTGCAAAATTTGCATACCTTTAAAAGGTATGTAATCTGACAAAAATTGCATAAGAGGAGGTTGTGATTTCTGATCATTGTAATAATCTGCACTGCATAATATCTTATAGCAATGAAAGAAACGAACTTAATGCATTGAAAGTTATCGATGAATTTATGAACACACTAACAGGCCTTGCACGTATACGTATATTTTTTACCAAGTAACAGATTACAACTCCGTCTATAATCAGTCACCGAATTATCCATTAAAATGTAATGCTTGCGCTTTCACTGGTGTTTTCTGCCCACAAAATATTGTCTTGAAAAACGTGGATACGGAATACGGAAGTTAACATACTAAACCATGAAACTTGACGCAGAATGACTGGAGCATCATTCATACACTTTTAATGAAACCTCATGGTATAGTACCATAAGATAGTGTAAATGAATGTATAAAATCAGCATCATTTTAAGAATCAGAAATTCAATGCACTGGGCAAACAAAAGGAAAAAGAGCGCTGGAAAACTATGCATAAGCTGCAGAGATATGCCACGGAATTATGGAATGCACTATGTGAGTGGTCATAATTTGCACCTCTCAGAAGTATGTATGTAACTGACGGAGCAGAGTTGCTCATTTTGATTGGGCATTCAGCAACACGTCAATTAACAAACTTAGAATTCACTGCCAACTGAGCGTGAGTCGTGGTTGTGTTGTATCATGTACATTATGTACCACACAACCTACCAACGTAGCAATCTTTCTGATAAAAGTACAATATTCTCTACCCAATTCTTATTAATATGAGACTTGCATATAGTTTCAAGATATCGCATAATGAATGACTAATGACGTTTGTATTTTGCAAACTACACTTGACAAATCACATGCATATAAGCTCACGCGCTGTATTGAGTACAGCTCATTCTTAATTCCAAAGTCAAAAGAGTAGCTAGACAGCTAGACATTACTTAACTTGTCTGTGAAAGCAACTTTTAAAAAGTTATTCATTACTTGTTTTACAGAAACATCTTTCGTGTTTGTTTACAATACCCCCATCATCAAAATGTCGGCAGTAACAGACAAGATAAAGGAAATCTGCCAGGATCTGATCCTATCGGATGAGAAAATAGTTCAAGTTCGAGACTTGATGAACAAAGAGATCAACAAGGGTCTTGGTAGAGAAACAAACCCACAAGCAAAAATCAAATGCTTCCCTACCTACGTCCGCCAATTACCAAATGGAAAGGAAACGGGCAAGTTCCTAGCCCTTGACCTTGGAGGGACTAACTTCCGTGTCCTACTCATTGAACTTGCCGGAGGAATTGCTCATTCAAACATGGTTTCCAAAATCTTTGCGGTACCAAATGACATCATGGTCGGACCAGGGGATCAGCTTTTTGATCATATTGCCCAGTGCTTGTCAGTGTTCATGCATGAGCATGGAGTTCAGAATGAAAAGATTCCACTTGGGTTCACCTTCTCCTTTCCGTGTCGTCAGGAGGGGCTAACCAAGGGTGTTCTAGTGACCTGGACGAAGGGATTTAGCTGTTCCAATGTGGAAGGAAAGGATGTTGTGAAGATGCTAAATGAAGCCATTAAACGAAGAGGTGATGTTGAAATCGACGTACTGGCCGTACTGAATGATACCACGGGCACGCTGATGTCTTGTGCCTACAAGAATCCAGAATGCCGTATTGGACTTATCATTGGAACTGGAACAAATGCTTGCTATGTTGAGAAACTGGATAAAGTCGGTACTTGGGATGGTGACTTTAATGAGCCACAGCAAGTAGTCATTAATCTGGGTTAGTTTCTATACAAAAAGTATGTTTGATGTAGAAAACCTAATGAATTTAATGTTCTAAATAACAATTATTTTGTTTTGATTCTTAAAAATAGAATGGGGCGCATTCGGTGACGATGGATGTCTCGACTTCATCTTCACAGAGTACGACCGTGATGTCGACAAGAACTCAATCAATGTAGGAAAGCAAGTTTTTGAAAAGATGATTAGTGGTATGTATATGGGAGAGCTGGCTGGGCTCGCCCTTCGTCGTCTCTGTCGTGAGGGTCTTCTCTTCAACGGAAAAGGATCTGAGCAATTCAACGAGCGCGGCAGCTTCCACACCAAATACATTTCAGAAATTGAGGGAGAGAAGAACGGCGAAGTTGTCAACTGTCAAGCTATTCTTGACGAGCTGGGTATTTCAGGCTACACAGATGAAGATTGTAGACACGTACGATATGTCTGTGAACTGGTGTCTAGGAGGGCTGCAGCACTAGTATGCGCCGGCCTTGCCTGTCTTCTCAACAGAATCAGGGAAAAACATGCTGTTGTCGCTGTTGATGGTTCTGTATACAGATATCACCCAGCTTTCCATAACTTGATGACTGCTGGAATCAGCAAGTTGATTGACCCTGGTCTCGCGTTTGATCTGATGTTGTCCGAGGATGGAAGTGGAAGAGGAGCCGCGTTAGTTGCAGCCGTTGCTGCACGTGTTAGCGCAGAGAAAGCTGAGTTGGCACTAGCTTCATGATATTTTGAGAAGCATAGCTTTAATAAGAGGTTTAAGAAACGCAGGCTAAGTACGAGCGGAACCCGAGGTGGTGGTGGTAGTAGTGATAATTTACAAACACAACATCAACAAAAGCAGCCCAAAACATTTCCTGCGAGGAGTGGCTCCAGTAGTAAACGAACAATCATTAATATCAAACGAGTTTAGTTTTATACTATAGAATTTTTTTAGATCATTATTGCATCGTGTCGTACATATGTATGAAAAAGAGAAATTTTAGAACGGATTAGTTCATAGAATTTGCCGGACATATAGAATTGTGTAATAGCAATAAGTATGCATAATCCGAATACAATTTTAACTTTGGCATAAACATGTAATAAATCAATAAGAGCTCGTGTCAAACTGTCAACCATACCGTGGTGCTTGCTATTAGTGAAAGGGAATGATTTGCTATTTACGGTACCTAATAATGTAATAAAATTAAGATTTTGCAACCTGACTTCATATGACCTATAACTGTAAATAAATTATCGTGTAGTACTATGAAATGCTGAAGACAAAAATCAAACTCTTGCTACAAGGATTGTAATACAAAACGAATTAGGTTAATGAATTTGTTCAAATTCTGATAGATAAGTGTAGTTTATGAAAAAATGTTCTTGAAATAG
This sequence comes from Orchesella bifasciata, assembly GCA_034697805.1. NCBI lineage: Eukaryota > Metazoa > Arthropoda > Collembola > Entomobryomorpha > Orchesellidae > Orchesella > Orchesella bifasciata. The sequence continues at coordinate 17,896 of JAQGAP010000639.1, forward strand.
TAAATGCATATGGGAGCAGGTATAAATGTGCCTATATTGAAGCTAAGAATAGAAATGAATACCAAAACTTTTAACATCTTTCTTGTTCCTAAAGGGCTAGATTATCTTTATCTGAGAAAATAGACTTAAATAATTAGGTAAGTCATATTATGTAGAATGATGTTCAGTGGATGAATGTGTTTGTGATGTGTAACAAATTATTCGATATAAAATGTATACCTACCGCCTATTTGACACCATTACATAATTCATCTTGAATAGTTTAATCAGTTCTGCAAGATTTTTTTTTTGTAAACGCAATAAATGCTTGTGAAACATATTCATGCAATTGGAATCAATTACTAATAGTATTAACAATATTTTATGTAAAAACAGTTCATTACGAGCTGGAGCGAATCTGATAGAAGCAGTCAAAAATTTTCAATAAACACCAAAGCAATGTGACCTCAAATCAAAGAGTAATAATTTAAATTTAGTTTTATTCCCCTTAAGCATAACTCTTTCAATAATACATGCGTATGCTGTTTTAATTGGGACTTAAAATGTAAAATTTCAATAAGGCAATATACATAATTACGTACTAGATGAGAGAAGTATATAGCTCCCATATCTCTGAATCAATTGTTAATCTTGATGACAATTATGCATAGTTTAAGAAATTTCCTTGTATTTGAATTTTGGGCTTTAATATAATGTCCACATAATACGGCTATTTAAAATCATTTCAAACATAAAAGTAATGAAATCGTGGATGCAGTACAATATCATAAGAAATACATTAATTTGTAATGATAAGTAAACAGTAACAGTCTGGATATGATAATCATATAAGTTAAGCCAAATAATCAAAGTAATTTTTATAGTGAAACATCAGATGCGAAATAAAAAAACGTAGTTTTGTATTATAACATGTGTGTCAATATTGCAATCATTTGAATAGTTTTACTTGTTTGCTTCTTTTACATTAACAAGGCCATTTTAAGTATGCATATATCTCATTCTTCTTCAGCCTCGGATTCACATACAATACAGTATACAATACAATACTACTAATTTTATTGCACTTTTACCGATACATTACAAGGAATTTGGACTTCATAGAAAACGATAAAACAATGGATTTTTTTCTTCTGAGCAATTTGGGTAAGTAGGTATTACACTGTCCTATACAAATTTCGTTTTTAGAAAGTACATTGTGTATACTTTTCTCATAAATTCAACGAAATTGATAGCTAGAAACTAGTCAGCATAAAATTTACTGAATATTCAATATTGGAGATTTTTTGTAACTTTAGAACGCTTCAGTTCATCCAGGTGTATTAAATTTAAAGCCTAAAAATGAAGTTCAAAGTAATTTCTGTGATACTTCTTTTCTCGGCCGCCTTTACAAAATCGGCAATATTGCCGTCTTCTGACGTTATCGATTCCCACATAAGTGTTGATTACAATGTATCTACTATCAAAAAGCGAGAGGTAAACGCACTTTAGATCAATAATTTCCTTCAATTATATATTTTAACCGCAAGTAAACTACTTTCAAATCTAACTTTGCAGATGCCGGCAGCGGAGGTTGATGAAAATGGTAACTACTACTTATTACAGTTACTGACCATATGGCTATGTAACGAGATTCGTTTAAAAAATACAAATGTTCCATCCCACTATTATAGGTAGGTTTGTTGGCCTGCATGATGATGGTTGTACGGAGAGTTTTATAATTACACCTATAAAGAGAGAAGCGGAAATTGTACCTGACAAGTCAGTTTTGAAAGAATCGGGGTCAGCCTGCCACTGGAACATAATAGTGAATAAAAACCAAATTAAAAACTCCCCAATAAACGAAATCAATAATTGTGCAGATTTATAAGTTGGCTTATGACTTCAGGGTACTGAAAATTGCATTCCTACACTTGAGTGCGATAAATTTGTACTTGAACCTGGAACTGGAGGAGACGATCCATGCCCTGATGAATACCTACAAGTTACAGATGGGCATAAAGGATTTGAAAAATTCTGTGGTAAGGAAGGGCCGAAAAGCATTACATCTGGGAAGAAACTTCGTGACCTATATATTACCCTCAAGACCTCTGAACATGCTAAAATTAAAAAACGAGAACTAAGGTGTGAAGTGACCTGCCATCCAGGAGAAGGTTGACATAAAACAACAGCAAATTTTTAATTAATGCGAACTACTTGTATTTATATTGGCTTTATAATCACTTTGCGTTACGAATTGCAGCAAAAGGGAAGCCCCTAGCAGAAAACTCTGAGCCTGAAAATGACGATACCTGCAGTGAGTTTAGCGTTCATTTGCTTTCCATTAGAAATTCCCATTTAACATTTTGTATTTTATTTAGATTGTGGTCGTAAACCGAACGCCGATCGCATTGTTGGAGGCGATGAGGCAAAGAAAGGAGGTATAAAATATTTAATTTTCTTTTGATAAACTGGAATCCTACTATTGGACATTGAAATTAGAAACTATTAAAAGTTCTTATCAAGTTCATTTTTCGTTTTTCAGAATTTCCCTGGATGGTAAATCATTTAAGAAAATTTCAACTCAAAGAACGTTTTCATGTTACTAACTTTAATTTCATTATCGGGCAATTTAGGCTGCTCTCGTTACGGCCGGCACCCGAAAACCATTTTGTGGTGGGACCGTTATCAACAGTCGTTTCATTTTAACTGCAGCTCATGTTAGTTATATTTTACTATGCAGAATTTATTTATAAGTTTCCAGTACTAATTTCTCTAAAACTGAAACTAATAATATAATTTTGTGATTCGATTCTGCCTTGCTTCTGTTCATCCAAGAGCAGTGTTTCAAAGGTATGCCTTTTGTTAGAACAGAAGACAAAACTCATATAAATTTTGTGCTTTATGCAATAACTAATCGTTATGACTTGATAGGACCCTACAAAAACGCTGCTAAGAACATGGAAGTTCTTTTGAATGCCCATAATCTCGATATGACCTCGGTAACAGTGACCAAAGGCGAAAATCTTGATGGAAATGCACTTCCACCAGCAGAGTTGAAAGCTGCGGATGATAAAGAGAATTCTGTTCGATTTTCTGTGAATAGATACTTCATTCATCCTCTTTATGTCCGACAGTAAGTTTGACATCTCTCTGATAATGCTTTTGTCGGATTTTCTTCCTAACTATAGAATTATAGCTAAAAATGCATTTAAATAGAACCAACGATTTTGATGTCGCTTTAATCAAATTGGATCGCCCTGTTGACTTCAAAACATTGAAAGTAGTTTCTCCTCCTTGCCTTCCTGGTCTCGGAGGCTACTTGGAATCGAAAGAGGCGAGTCAAAAATTAGCCTCCATTTGTCAATGAAATGTTAAACATTTAATAATAATACTATGCAAGTTTACACCAATTACTGATTCGTTATAGGGTGCTTCAGCCCTTGTTGCAGGATGGGGCTTAAATAGCGCTGATGCCACCAATACCATGTCAAAGCTGCAAAAGTTGGACGTAAAAGTTTTCACAAATGATGAGTGTAAAACAATGTATGATTCCAGATTTACGAGAAGGATGATGTGCGCGGGTTACAAGGAAGCTGGAAAGGATTCTTGTAAAGGTTCGTGAGAGTCTCTTTATATACCGGAAGTAAAATATTTTTTATAACATTACATTACTTTCTAAACATCATAGGTGACTCTGGAGGACCATTGATTTCTGAAAAATCTAAACAGCTTTGGGAGCTAATTGGTGTAGTGAGCTGGGGTAAAGTTTTTCTCTTTAAATAAACCCTTCAATAGTATGGTTAAGCTTTGTGACTATTTCTTTGTGTTTTAAAATTGTGTACGTAGGAGAAGGATGTGCTTCGGCTAATTCACCTGGAGTTTACATAAATACAAGAGGTAGACAAAATATATTGTATATATTGAAGGCGATAACTTAATTCATGCAATAATTTGTGGCTTTGATAAAATTGCAGAGGTGATTCAATGGGTAGAATACGTCAGCAACTTGGAAGAAGCAGTTTGGTGTTCGGGGTAATATAAGATTGTTTTATTGTTAGAAAGCTACTTTCTGACTTTTTCAAACAAAAATGTTTGTACTAATTTAAAATGCTAACTATGCATATTAACTTATTAAAGACAGTTTTATCTTGTGCACAATCGAACCTTCAACTTCAGTCATGCCAAGCTTGGCCAGATCATCTACGTTCATCGTGGCAAATCACCACCACAATCATTATGATGATAGAACTATCCTCTAATTTTCCATCCTATGGTCTACGGTGTAAATAGTAATCATTAGTGGTTAAGGAGATTCAGTTTAGCACTGCGTGGGAACGGCTAATTTCAACTCAACTATCTGAATATGAATCAAGCATGCAATCGTATTCAATCACAAAAATATTGACCAACTGGTTTCCCGATAAATATCGAATAACATCCTTTGACTTCATTATTTTATCATATTTTCATTATATTATTTTAACGTTGAATCAACTGAAATCGGGTGAAAGACGAACCAAGACCAAGCAATGGATCAACCAAAGGACGAAGAATCCGAGGACAAGTTGCCAGATTTCAATTGGCACATTGATGACCTATTTTTCGCAGCATTTCTCTTTTTTATTACTGTTTTCATCTGCAATTTAGCAAGAGAAATTTTCCTAAACCATAACGTACTAAACTTGGATCTAGTACCAAAGCTAGCAATGGCAGAAATAATTGGAACATTTGAAACCACAGTTATTATGTTTGAAATCAACCTGATAGGTAAAAATAGCACGTATGTATGTATGTATGTACACCACCCATAAATATTTTCCATGATTTCAATTTCTACACGTCGGAACATATTATAATGGAACATAGTGCAGAGCAATAAGCACCAAAATTAATGTCTTTATTCATAGTGTATCCATTGTATGGAGTAATCCCTTACACGTTGTTTGTCTTTGTGGCCTTACATTGGCAAACGCTTCGTCCAGAAGAATATCAATATGACGCAAATCCATTAACGGTTATTATGAAGCATATAGAAGAAGGAATCGGAACTGAAAGGAATGACTACTACAAAAGATTCGAATTTGTGATGGTGTTGATTTGGTCAGAGGCTTTCGGCGCATTACTAGCATATAGCTATCTCGTAAATCTTATTTGGGCAAATGCACATTTATGGGAATTTTGGGATAAGGAAAATAACTACCATTTCCATCTCTTCAAAACGGCTAATGAGTGGCAAGCATCGATTGCTGTAATTCAGTTAGAATCAAAGTACAAAGTACGAAATGTATATATTCCTAACCCAAGATATTGTAATTTTATCAAGGCCTATCCTGCTGTTGCAGCGTTTGTCGAAGGTATTTTTTCTCTCGCTCAGTACATTTTGCCAATACTTGTTACCAGAGTTGGGTTCGAAGGAAATTCAGCTCTCCTACTGATAAACTCAGGAAAAGCAATTTTTGCTGGCATAGGTATTGTAAATCTAATCAAACTCCCACATAACAAACGTACGAAATTTCGTGAATACGAACTAACAATTAATGTAGGAGCTCCGTTTACGGGCGGATACTTTAATCCAATCGTGGCATTTGCATTGGAGTACAAAACTCGTGGACACTCGCTTTTAACCAAAACCATGGTTTACTGGATAGCCCCTATTCTGGGGACTATCCTTGGAATCTTATTTCGAAAAAAGATATTTTGAATTTTAATCTAACCTGACATTAATCAGTCTATATAGTTGTACACACTTACTAAATTCTTTCCCAAAACAGAATGTACGATTATAATAAATTGTAGGATTTACTTTGCAATCTATTATGGTAAGAGTACATAAATATGACAATTACAAATCTATGATATTTTTTAGTTTTTATACGTTCATTTTATACATCGTGTTACTCTACACACTGTTGGAAGGCATGGAAAAATGCATGACATAGGGAAAGTAGTTTTGGCTCAAGCCAAAGGACCATGACCTAGACCTAGACTTTCTACAAAACAACAACTCTTAAACATTTTATCCAGCAATCTCTTAATTCTGTGCAAAGGGACGCAGAGCATAAACTATGTGGCCTTTGAAAATACGATATCTAAAGAGTTTCCTTAGATGTTTATTTCACATTTACAACATGCATGCCCAAACACCTGAAACACAATTCTTGTCCTCAATCGCATTCTTTTATAAAAAATAGAGAAAGAAACAGAAAAAAATGTAGCTTCACACACACGAGAATTACCCATGGTCAAAGAAAAGTCCTGATCTTAACCAATCTTTATCTTTTTGGGGTGGGTCCTAGATTCCAATCCCAGTAGTTACAAACAACACAACCTGAAAAATAAGGGCTGCCCTAGTGGCTCCATGCTCTATTTTTTCTCAACACAACACATCACACTCATATTTCAAGGTTGAAAAATACAAAGATTATACGAGAGATGATAGAGAGAGGACAAAATGTTTTATGCAATATTATCTACCTTTCACACCTGTCTTGCTCCAGCAAAGACCCTTTCAAGGGGAACCCTAACCTTGTACGAAAAAGTGTCCTACAAACGAATGAATTACATAACGAATACACAAAGAGTGATGGGAAATTCTTGAAGTCAATACTGTGTTTTTGTGTTACAATTGTGTTTTTCTACATCTTATACACAACCTTGCATAAAGTCATTAGCTCTTCATTCTTCATGTGCATCATCTTTCTGGAGAAGTTCAGTTCTGATAAAACACATCTCAGAGAAAACGAGAAAAGTGAACTAGGTCGACGCGAAGCTAACTTTGACACCCTCGATCCCTCATTACATCGTGGAAAGTCCGATTAATAGTCAGCTCTGATTTATAAATTTAAACCACAATTAGCAGTCCCCACCTGAAGAAACAATGGCTGAAAACTCACTGGTAGTAGACTAACTCTAAAAACATATTTTGTAAGTGAAATTTATGCAAAAATTGAGAATGTAAATGTTTTTACTTAACTCTGAACTTAGGACACCATGACTAACGCGGTGGAGGGGGCTCGAACGATTTTTGCGATGGAATCGCCCATCATAAACCTCATTGTTGGACTCTTGGTTGCGTATGTCGTGCTCTACTTTATAACATTTTGGCTAGGGCCCGTTTTGTTTGGATTGCGACCCTACCGTCCATGGCCGGTTTGGCCCATCGCGAGGACCTTGCATCACGTCACAAGACGGGCTGTAGAGTTTATGGTTAAAGAATTACCAATATTATTCCAACTGAACTATTATCTCAACAAAATAATTATTGAAATCCAAACTTTACTTACTTTCCAGGATGGAGAATCCGCGGTAGAGCTGTCTGCCAAGGTGGCTTCAGCAGTTCAGAGAGACACATTTTAAATGCAAACTAAGGAAGTCCACAAAATAAACTGGATAAAACCACAATTTTACTTGATCGGAGATTCTACATAATTGATCCTTTTTACATAATTATTCTATATGACTAATTCTATTTATAAAAGCGTAAGATTCAATCAGCTCTGTAGTGAAATGAGAGTAAAACATGCAATAAAACTGTACTTTTAGTTATACTGAAAACTGACGCGTGTTTTATTGACTCTGCCAAAAAGGAACAAAGATATTTTCGGCACAAATGTTACAAAGCACATAAACATGTCCATAAGCACATTCCCCTACTTCGATCGGAAAATATACACAACAGCGGGGAAAAGCATTTATGCCTAAAATGTTTATAAACAAGACAGTTTTGTCAACAGAAGTCTAAAGTGAAAGCTCTTTCATCCTGTGCGATTTTAAATGTCAGTTACCACTCGTTTGTCGTTTATAACTTGACGTCTCAATTATGATGGCTTTGAAGGACCGCTGTCTGATCTGCTTCAATTCGAATGGTTTGGAGCAGCACGAAAATTCGGAAAAGATTGTTCAACAGCTCCAAGTTATATTTCTGTTGCGAAATGTGTTGGAAGTTCCAAAAGAAAACTTGAGTAGTTACTTGATGACACTAAGCCCAGAGTTTTGGGTTACGACTTGTTCGAAATGCAATAAATTGGTTGGTGAAGCAAGGAGCATTTATGATGACATGCTGAGTTCTTTAAAGAGGTTCAGAGTTGTTAAACAGAAGATTGTGCGGATGATTAAGAAGAGTTCGGGAGAGCTGGAACTTCCGGTGTATAACAGTAAGGTGACGAAGCTGGTGATAACTAATGAAACTCGTCAGTTTGTCAATACACGTAGGTTGAATAATTATTTTACTACTGTATCTCTTGTTTTGGAATGAAATGAAAATGATTATTGGATGGAATGTCTATTCATTCATTTGCCTGTAGATGACTATGGGAATTTAATTAACCTATTCCTCGAGGGGGACCGGAAAGCAAACCAAATTTTACATGACCAAGAGTGGAACGCTTTGACGAACGCTGCTGAGGTGAAGGAGGAAGTAGTTTCAGATTCCAATGGGGTGGAGGATCATGATGATATGACAATGAACTTTGTCGATAAATCTTGTATGATGTCGAATGAGGTCGTGTCTCTGGGTTTTGGAAGAGACAATAAAACAGGTGCGGTCCATGGATTTGGATGTATACTTTTTTATACAGTACTTTACCTATAATCTTTATTATTTTGAATTAGCCAGTGGCAATGATGACTATATAGCCATGAACGATAGTTTTGAAGGTTTTTGATTAGTCTATTAAGTTTTAATTAAAAGTTTCACTAAGCTTTTTGGTATTATAACTCATTATTTAATTATTAATGCTGGACCCCGAAGGAGTAAGCAAGAAAACCAAAATGACACGCGAAAACAAGAAGACCGCTACAGTAGTCAAAGACAATAACAGTGATGAAACTGATGACGACGACGACGCGGAGCTCATTGATGGCCAGTATGATGATGAACAAGATGATGATTGGAATCCTGAAATTAGCCATCGAACTGCAAGGAATAATAAAAGGACTGCACTTGCTGAACAGAAACGTGAAGTCCAAAATCAAGCTGTTGAGAAAAATCCAATTTTTTGTCCGTTATGCAGAATATTTAAATTCTGTATTGAAAACCGTGAAAAGTTTTGCGAGCATTTGGAAATTTGCAAAGGTAGTATGAACGAAAAATTCACAAATAGGCCTGAAATAAATTAGACTTTGTGAATATTTTCGACTTTCTAACATTTATGGTTTTTTGCAGGGAATAGCGATGATAACGAAGAAGCTTCCCAACCATTAGACCAGTGCTGTCCGATGTGCAATACTTACAAGTGTTCTTTAGATGGAAAGTCAGATTTCATTGAGCATGTGATGGTGTGTAAAGGTAATTTAAAACTTACAATTAGAGAAGTGGTATATTCCAAAAACAAATGCTAAAATAATAATTTTTGAATTCTTATTATACTAGGAACGGCGACTGAGTCTTCTGAAATTACCCTTAGTGAAAGGATATTTAAATGCCGCGTATGTCCGATGACTAAATATATGAAGTTGAATACATTTCTCCAGCATTTCCTGTTTCACAAAAGTAATTGCGTACACATAAAGGGTTATGAACTTTATTTATATAATTATTATGTTGTATTAATAACTGGTTTTGATGTGTAGAAAACATATACAAATGTAGCAAATGCCATCATCGACACCATTGGAATGTTGGTTTGAACTATCACTGGCGTGTAAACCATAAAGATTCCGTAAATGTTCCGTCTTCGGAGAGATACATTACTGATTTTTCGGTTCCTGACGTAACTTGGTGGTGCTCTGTTTGTAACGAAACGTTTCCGGATAGCAAAACTAGAGACTTTCATCTTCAAACCGTGCACCAAAAAGGTATAATTTTCAAGTAGTAGTGGCTGTTAGTATAATGAAGAACTAGTGGTCGGAACTTGAAATTTATAACAAAAGAATTAACTGTGACTGTACAAATATATTTCAGAAATTTCGAAAGCACACCTGTGTACAGAATGCTCTGAGGGATTTTCATGCAGTGAAGAACTGAAGCTTCATCAGGGTACTTCACATGTATCCGCAACTAGTTCATACACATGCGATGTTTGTCAGCAACATTTTTTAACGCCAAAATTGCTAAGACTGCATAACAGAGACATTCATCAAACAGGACTTTTTGTTTGTGATGTTTGTGGAACGGGTGGGTGACCGGTGGACTTAATAATCCTTCAACGTTGTAGAAAAATGATATATTTTTAATTTGTTGTTTAACTATTTACAGAAATTCGTAGCCGAAGTTCATTTAAAACTCATCTTCAATTACACCAAGAAGTAAAAAACTACGTATGCGACCAATGTAGCCAATCATTTACCACGTGTATGTGTTTATGACCGCTAGCTTACTTTGACATTTTCAACCGTAATGTATTTAATTTTAACGTATGAAATTTTTAACCTTGTTGTTGTTATTATTATAGCTCAGTATCTGCAGAATCACAAATTTCGGGATCACATACCTCCGGATGATAACATAAATCCGCTAGCTTGTAAAGTTTGTAAGAAAGTATTCAACAACAAAAGCTATATGAAAAAGCACCTTATGAGTGTACACGAGAGAAAGTACAGATACACCTGCGATAAATGCGGAAATGGGTTTTTGGAACAGTGTCAGTTGAAACTCCACTTGGTGAAAAAGCATGGGATCGGAGAGCCTAAAAAATACATTTGCACAGTTGAAGACTGTAAAAAAGAGTTTTGGGTAATTACTGATTTTAAATCGCACATGTCCAGGCACAAAAACGAACCTCAGTTCAAATGCAGCTACTGTTTTAAAGGTAAAATAATTAATTATGTCAATGTTCATTAACTTTGTATGATGTCGTAGTAGTAACACTTTGATTTGTTTGTATTTTCCAGAATTTTTCTGTAACTCACATCGCAGGCGACATGAGAAGATACACACGAATAAATTAAGCCTGTATATAATCGTTTTATCTAACTGTTGGAGTTGAGCCATCATATGATACGTCAATTGATAGTTTTGTATTGTGACAACGTACACGTTTTCGAGAAATGACCGTGTCCCAAATAATCCTTGATGTTAAATGTTAAACTGTAATTTTGGGACCATATTCTCAAAAGCCGTTCGTTGCTGCAAGCTAATTTTTAGACCTACTGCTCTCCACAAAATTTCCAATCGATTGACATATCACAAATAGCTCAACTCGAACGGTCACTAATCACAAAGTTCCAACAGGCCTTACCAGTGTCCAATTTCAACATGTGCCAAACGTTTTCCGGTTCGAAACTATTTGTACATCCACATGAAATCTCATAATAAGAAGAAACAAGGTGAGTGAACATCTGAACTGAACTGAACTCTCGTATTCAGAACATGGACTCTTTCACACTCCTGCGTTCATGACCTTGCAAAAAGCAGTAGCTAGTCAGTTGAAACTCCGCCCATAAACAGTATTATCAGTTTAAATCCATTTTGGAGCCTTCTTGTCAACCATATCCTCATCAATGCAGAAACTGCTGCATCTGCCCAATTACAGTCGACGGATTATCATTTTGGAATGTTCGAGTCACGTTGTGAGGTAATTGCAAATGCGTGCAAAATTTGCACTGCAAACTGTATTTTTATATATTAAATATCTTTTAGTATATGTACGTGTTTTGTATTAAATTGCCAATTCTACCTACCTCAATAATAAAGTAATCGATATAGCACACCGGTATGAGTGCCGAACTTGTTGTTTTTACATTCCAAAAATGATCATATGCTTAGATAGTCCATTATATTTATGATTATTAATTGTCGAGCCAACAGCGTGGTAAATGGGCTACTAAATTTTGTAACACCCATTCATTTACTCTTACTCTTGCACAAATCCCAAACATCTAGCTGATGAGCGATACTTTTACTCACGTAAACTTGAATCTGTTTAATTAGCATAACACAACAGACAAAGCCAACGCACTCACGCATTTGTAGTGAATGTTTTTTATAATTATAACTGTTCAGATTTGTTTTGCAATAAACGAGTATCAAAATCAAGCACTGTCTACTTGAGATAAAAAGCCTTTT
>JAQGAP010000640.1:0-29860 GCA_034697805.1 Orchesella bifasciata
CGCATTGTACCTGTTCTGTTGGTTTTAGATTTTTTTGCTGGCATAATGCAAAAGGTGAGAGCGCTTGTTCACTATATCATATGCTAGGCTATTGTTCAGATTTTACATAAATGCGCGATGCAACGGACAATGGTCACTTAACTATACAATTCCAGGTGACCAGTGTAAACGGCAAATAAATGAGGCTCGTTATTGAGTGTCTAAACGCTGTTTGTATTGCTGATGCCCTGATCAGAAAATCAGAATACGGCATAATTTTCAATTTTAATTGACTCTGTAGGTTTTTGTTTCCTCAGCGTCAATAATAATTTATTAATGAAATTGAATATTGCTCACACTAATGTAGATAGTAGCAGGTTTTCATTTTCTTCGATAAGAAATAGTATGTATAATTGAGAATAAACAATTTCATATATACAATTCCAACTTAATTTATGGATTTTCGTTTCATGTATATGCTTATGCATGTATGTATGTGACGCAAAATGAAGTCTGCAATAAAGATGAATAATAATAATAATTCCAAATTAAGGTAAGTATCACAGAGCACTTGTTGAATTAAAACTTAATACAACACTATTGTTTGTTGAGTTCTTCTGAAGCGGAATATTATTGACATGCACCTTCGCTGAACTCCAAAATTTAAAGAGAGTAATTGGATGGTGTTCATAGGTGGGAGACAGTGGAAACCATTTTAAGATGCTGAATCTAGTTGCAAATTAATAATCAATTAAGATGCTAGCGGATCATTCATACACATTGTAATTGTAAGTAATTAATAATAGCTTATACCTTTTGATAATGTTCATTCCAAATGGTAAATCATACGAAGTGTCCCGGCATATCTTTGATGCAGCTTCTGCAGCTTGACGACCAGCGAGGCCTCTTTCCTCATCGGTTCCTATTTAAAGGGTAATCCGCATAAGGGTAGGCTGGAAAATGGCATTTTTTAAAGGAAAACAACAATCATTAATATTAACTTACCTGAGATTGTGTTATCCAAGATAAATGCAGTGAAACCAGCAACAAACATGCCTGTACTCAACAGGATTTGAATCAAACTATCCAATTCTAAAGTTCCTGTATTTATTAATCCAGGATGCGCATTTATCCATTGACTTATAGCCTTGTTTTCAACCAAAGGGCATTGTGAGAATTTTTAACTGAAAAATTTCAGTGATATGCAGCTTGTCAATGTTTTTAAATGCAATTCTGAACGAAAACTTACCAATCCCAAGAATATACTGAAGCTGACTATAAAAATGTTTCTGGATGACTCCAAATTTACATCCTTCAAAGTTCCAAGCCCAACAGCCATGACCAAAGGGAACAAGAACAAAAACATTCCTCCCAGTATGGGATCCGGAAGTGACACAAAAATTGACCCTGCTTTCCCCACAAGTCCTAAGCAAACCATAATCACTCCAGCTACTTGAATCACTCTTCGAGAACCAACTTTGGTGACGGCCAATGTTCCAATATTGCTGCTGTATGAAGTTGAGGCATTTCCTGTTCCAAAAATGGCACTGAGAACGCATCCCAACCCCTCGACGAAGATTCCCCGGTTCATAGCATGTTCCGGTGGTACGGGTGCTCCTATCATTATCCATGAATTCAAATATAACTCTTAAAAGGGGAATCTAAAACTATGTTAATTTAAGATTTTGACTTCATCAAGTTCTTACGGATAATGCTAGCACAACAACAGTAATCACCCATTGACTCAACTGTTGAAGTCAAAACCCCGCAAAGTATTCCAACTACGGCTCCAATTGAAACAGTTGGAATGCCCCACTGAACTATATACAAGTATAAAAAATTGTCAATACCTAATAAGAATTTGATTGGATAAATACTTAGCATGAAATCTACGGTATTCGAACAATAATTTTACGCTTCGTGAATCCATTTAGAATGGTAAAATGCTGCACGTTCGACATCAAAATAACATATTATGTCGGAGTTGTTATAAGGGGTAGGGAATACGTTCTTACATGGATATGGAATTCGAAACCAAGACGTTTCTTCTATAATTCTTCTTTTGACATCCACTCTCGCTGGATCATCTACTGGAATATATTCCAGAAATGTCAGAATGGCACAAACACACCATACCACTATCAGGGCAAGAAGAATCTACAAGATGCATAACAATCTTGTTTGTAATTTTCATGAACTTCCTGTCATTGAATTATAAATGCATTTATCCAAATGTGAGTTATAATCTTACTGGAAAAACTTGGAAAACCGGAAATCTGCTTAGTTTTCTGCCAACTCCACGGCTACTCCAAGGTATGGGAATCTCGATGTTACGGAGATGTTGTGATAAAATGATCAACAGCACAACCATTCTATAGCAAAGGCCACATATAATAAACTAATTATTAGCACACCTGCATTACTTGCAGTTTTATGTAAACAATTCCTTCTGATGAGAATATCGGCAAGGGTATTAATACTTACGATCCAGCAGCATAATAATTTTTTGAACACTCAACCATCACATTGTTAAAAAGAGACAGTCCAATTAACGTTATGGCTGGGGCAATTGTGATTGGCGTTATAAATTTTGTTAGATATCCTATGCATCCTGCACAAGATTTAAAAAATTAAATCTGCACTTCATAATTAGATTCAATTCTCTATTTTTTTAAATGTACCTGTCACAGCGATAAGTATTTCAAACATGGAGGCAAAGAGAATAGCTCCTTGAATTTCCCTCATGCGCACTTGCCATTCTTCTGTCTTTTGCTCTGGAGTCATTCCATCAAGATTTGGACACTTCCATTTAGGCAAGCTCATAATTGCAAGCGATGGAAGTAGGTAGGAGATACTGCTTCCTTGAACAATAGGTAACGTTGTTCCGATGGTACTTTGCAAGATTGTTATAATGCCCGACATGAAGATAAGCGTAGAAATGATATTTCCCTTATCTGGGTCATCATTTTCCATGCATAGCGCGGGGGTAAGAAGAAAAGGCACTGCGACACAGGAGACAATCATTTCTAGATTGTGCTGAATAAAAATAATATATTTTGTACCCATTCTCTATTTTCGAATATACATCTGAAAATAATTTGTACCTGAAGTCCTAAACAAATGGTAATATACCATGGTGGAACGTCTTGTAACCCATACAGCAGCTCATCCCCGTCAAATGAATCCGATTTCTTAGCATTTCTAAGCGCTAAAATTGATGTGTTTGGTATCTCCGAATTTCTATTTTCGTCAGTTTGGATTCGGCCGTGACTTTCAGGCTCGGAGTGATGGAAATTAATAATTTTACTTCCAGAAAGATCCATCTTGCTGAAGTTTAGTAAAAAGCTCGTTCATATGGGGAGAGTCGTTTTCTCACTCTTACTCTAATTTCGGATTGTTTCACAATGTGGAATTGTGGTGAATGACATGACTGTTGTTGGAAGAATAAGTTGACATTTGCCTCGTCTTAACTCATGTTGACAATTCTCAAGTATAAAGTTCATTTACAACAGGAATTAAATATTATCAAAGTGACAAGGTTAGGGCAGAGTCGTAAATAAAGAAATAGCGTCCGAACACTTTTCTGAGATGAATCCGACGTACCATCACATACAGAGCAATGCACAAACTGACGCCAGCAGCGTGAATGTAATGCATTATTACGAAGATAATCGAGATTTTGCTTCACAACAAATAATACACGGATTTACGATTGCAATGAATGCGTCATTGTATTTGTTGCTGTCTACTCTCTGCACAAATAAAACCAGATTTTGATTCATCGTTGTAATACAAAGTTGTTATAAATAGTTTATGTACGATGTATGCATTTATATTTGACTTGCTAATTTATTATGGCATCTTTTCCTCGTCTGAGTCCTTAATCCTTCGGCTTGCGATTTTTGGACATGCAAACGAAGCATGAATCTTGGAGAAACAATGATGTTCGCATGCGTGTGATCTTGCTGGATGAGTTTACATAAGACTTAATTAATAGGTGAACCATTTTTCTTGTTTTGTAGCTACGAATGGATGAGAACAATTTTTTGCCAAACGTTAAAGCCAATAAGACCGCTTTATTCATTTAGGCAATTACAGTTTACTGTAGGTGTTGAAAATTTGTCCATGAAAGATACTGAATTAATACTTTACCAGGATTGGATGCAATTTCATCTTTTAGTAGTAAATAAAGTTCGTTTTTAAATTAATGAATATATGCTTTAGTCGATTTACAATCGCAATTGCTAGCACAAAAGTACTCAAACAAGGTAAGCGGTGAAAACTCGTACGTTAAAGTGTTTGCTATTTATTTACGTGCGTTGACACCAGGTACCAAACCAAACCGGTATTGATATTTGTATACAATTTTTTTTATTTAGCATGATTATAAGCTTTCAAACTGATTACAGTGACAACTCAAGTTGACAAAAAATGGGCGTACCTGCAATGACTTTAAACTTGACGTTGACGCATTCTTTTTATGGTTCAGTTATCAATTCAAAGCTTACCTGTGACACACACAACTCACAATAATATACAGCATGCAGTTTTAAGGAACTCCTGTAATAAATACCAACTTGTGTCGAGTTCGATTTTGTATGTCAGCTCGAGGATCATGTACGAACCTTGGCAGCACCAGGCATTTACTTTTGTGACACATAAAACTGAAGAATGATTATCATGTAAGTAGTACATTGCCCGATAGTCTAAAGAAAGATTGAGGATAAAATTTCATATTTGCATTTTATATGACATATACATTATTTATTTACAAAGTATATATATATGCTGATTTAGCATTAAGACTAACCATTCCAATGAAAGGGTAAGTAACCGTAAAAAATGACATTCCTTTCAATCCAATATGTTTTGCAGACTTCAATTCCCGTTTTAATTTACGGAATGCTATATTCGCTCGTAATTTGTATGCATCTTGAGTACAGTCGCACCTGGTTTGCCAGATGCAACCAATATACTCGTCAATGAAGGATGGCTGCTCCACTGTTAATGTTTGCATCTTTAATACAAACGTTGAAATGATGAAATGTAATGCACATTCCCTAAATTTTAATGGCCCTCAAATGCTTCTGACAAAAATCTTGTTTCACTTACCACGCTATTCGCTTCACCTGCAGAAAAGAGGGCAGAAAATGCAAATAGGCAATAAAGTATAATATTTGTAGGATTTCTCCACACACCGCTCGCTACTCTCACAAATAACTCTGAGAAAAATAGGACAATATGAACAAACTGGACTACAATGAATGGGCCAACTATGTCATTTAGGAAATTGGTAATCCGCTGAAGGTTTTTGTACTCCCGAATAATCTGCAAAAACACGGTGCATGAGTCAGACATCATGCCCCAGTTTTCACTATTTATTTAGAGTTGCGCAATTTACCTGACTATAAACAAAATTGCAATTCATGAGCGTTGTCACTTCTTGAATGCTCTTTACATATTTGCTAAAAGATCTGCAAAGATGAAGTAGTGTGATTCCCCAAACAACTATAAGCAAATTCAGCAGCATTGTAGTCAAGTTGTGTTTAATGTTGATGAATAGCAAGAAGTAACGTAAAGTTGTATAACAGTAGTAATTGCAAATAAGATCTCCGTAATATTTAGAGCTCAGTTTGTGTTTTAAGATGTCTTCCTCAATTCTTTTAGCACTTGTATTCAAGTCTTCGGAAAAGTGAAGCGATGCAATCGACCAAGAAACAATGCATGCGTATACCGTAGCCGCGAGGAAAATTCCGTTGACGAAACATTTCTTCTATAAACAGTAAATGCCAGTTAGACTAGAAATAATTGTATTATTACAACAATATCTAACTTTAACGAAAGTCTTGAAGTTTTAAATAAAACTTTTTAACCCAGCCACGAAGAGGACGAATTTCTAAAGCGCAGACTTGAAATAGTCTTGAAAATTTGCTTTTTGTATGGTAAATGCAGATTGTCAAGAAAGTCAGAACGATTTGAGACAGAGAGTTTATAATTTCGAATATGTTCAAGGGATTTTTAAGTATCGTTTCGGTGTCCGCCAAACCATTTACGTATTTGGTAACCGAAAGTATTACAGTTATCCATAATAACACATAAGAGATTATCTGAAAAATGCATGAATAATGATAATGATATATTATTTAGACTATCTGAAGTTTAGGTGTATATATAAGTGATAATGATATTGAGTTTACCTTTTGAAATATATTTTCGGATAGTTCATATTTTCCCGAGTTTGCGTTCCAGCGAAACCTAAAAGGGACTATACCTGTGTAATAAAGGTAGTAAACTATTATTCTTGGGAAATGCAATCCTTCTTTTGGGAAGCAAGGAGCACTGACGTCAGATAGTTTCTTATAAGTTCCAAATGACCTGTGAAACATTTTTTTTCTGTTTTCTATGCAAATCCGTCAGGCCGAACTGCTAGTTTTTATGCTTTAAATTTATATCTGTCGGCTTGTGTTGATTATCCCATTTCAATTTATTTACGAACTAAAAGTCATTCATTTTGTCATGAAGTCATTGTTGTAAAAGGTACAATTAGATAAAATAAAATATTGGAAATTTCATTAGTTAAACAAACTTCATTTCAATTTGTATAATGAAGTTTTAAGATTATACATAAACACTAAACACTTTTGTATTTGTCACACTGCATATTTCAAGAGGCACTTGCGAGTGTGTATTTAAAAGTGTTCGCTTTAAAAATTATCATATAACTACTAGACGTACACACAATACGTTGTTTCAAAAGACTTAATGTGCTAGTACTTGGTACATCAACTTCTGTTATGTCAATACAAGATCGATTAATTCGGAATAAGTGCTCTGGTTGGTGCTTACATAAAATATGTTTTAAAGTGCACTAGAGTTATGATTTTGTATCCGGCCATTAGTTGCGCTATTGTAGGTCGGCAGACTATTGCTAGAGTCAAAACTGGCTTTGTCTGTATTGCAGCATTTCAAAAGTTTTACAGGATGTTGTTCATAGGTAGGAGAAATCGGGAGCCACTTGCAGAAGCTTAGCCTGTAATCGCAAAACAACAGCATTATTCCATTGAAGCAACATACCCGAAAATGATTACGATCTAGAGTATATCACAAATATTGTGCAGTTGTTTGAAAAACAAACTGACTACGGGGCAAAGCATTTCTTCTTACTTTTTAACTAAACTCATTCCGAATGGCAAGTCATATGAAGTATCACGGCATATTTTTGATGCGGCTTCAGCAGCGTGACGGCCAGTGAGACCACGTTCCTCATCAGTTCCTGATTATTGTAAAGTTAGTTAGTTTTATCGGAATAAAAATTAATTCTCATGATGCCCCAACCCACAATTCATCATTTAGCTCTCACTCACCTGAAATTGTGTTATCCAGTATAAATGCTGTAAAACCAGCTACAAACATGCCAGTGCTCAATAAAATTTGAATCAAACTGTCTAAATCAGGAGTACCGGTGCTAATTATTCCCGTATGAGCATTCATCCATTGACTTACAGCCTATAAATGAAATATAAACTAAGCTTACACGAATTTGGCTTAATCGGAGCATCTCATCTCATTGTTTGAAAACAACTCACCAGTCCAAAAAAGATGCTAAAACTAACGATAAAGATATTTCTTGACGACTCCAAGTTGACTTCTCCCAACGTTCCAATCCCGACCGCCATAATTAAGGGAAATAAGAACAAAAACATTCCTCCCAGTATGGGATCGGGCAAAGCTACGAAGATTGCCCCTGCTTTGCCAACAAGGCTCAACGCGATCATAATGACTCCAGCCACTTGGATCACCCTTCGTGAGGCGACTTTGGTGACGACAATGGTTCCAATATTGTTGCTGTATGATGTTGAAGCGTTTCCTGATCCCATGATTCCACTCATCACGCATCCAAACCCTTCCATGAATATCCCTCTATTCATGGCATGCTCTGGCGGTACGGTCGTTTCTAATTACAATTAAAAATGTGGCACAATAATTATTATTACATGCCCCTATTTGGCCTTCACCTTGTTAGTCTGGCTAACTTACTGACAATGGTTGCGCACGCATAATAATCTCCGATTGACTCTATTGTTGAGGTCATCACGCCACAAAGGACGCCGAGCACGGCACCAATGGACACTGTCGGTATGCCCCACTGAACTACAGAAAGGAAGAGTTTAATACGATTAATTACACCGACACCTTTGATACATCAAGTTATCTAAAATGTCGTGAGCGAGCATTCCAACTTTCATCATAATCTAGTTAACACCTGCATCATGCAAACTCATTACAGCAAGTTCCATGCTATTGTATAACCGAATTCAAGCGGATGCTCATGAGTCATGAGCAAACACGATTGTTTTATTTATAATTGCAAGCATTGTGTTCCTAAACTTTCACACATGGAACATGATTATAGACGGCCACAGATTTGCGTCACTCACATGGATAAGGAACCCTGAACCAAGGCGATCCAAAGAAAATCTTCTTTTTCGCGTCAACGCGAGCTGGATCTCCTTCTGGAAGTAGTTCAGCCGCTGTTAGAATGCCGCAAACACCCCATACAATAATTAAAGAGAGTAATACCTGAAACAAAAAGAAACACAAAACGTTTAATGATTTCCATTGTGGTATTGAATTGGATAAAATATGAATGAATGCGTTTTAGACTGCAGCCGAAAACTAATAAAATTCAATTCAATGCCACAATTCAAATAAAGAATCTCGTATGACGATTTAACAAAAAACTCATGTTTTCATGTGAAATACACATTTCATTTTCTAAACCACGCATTTTTGCTATCACGATTTTTCATCATCCAATTACTCCTTTCATCACCATCTTTCTTTTATCTTTCTTTTGTGTCCTCGAATCCAAGACATTATTTTCATTCATAATTTGGAGAGTTTCTCCGTCAACACAAAGTGCATTCTATCATTCCTATCTACCATTAAATACAGTTGACTGTATCACATCACAGTATCACAGTGTTAAGTAATACACTTACTGGAAACACTTGAAAAATTGGAAACTTGGACTTTTTCCCATCAGGTCCACGACTGCTCCATGGTGTGGGAATCTTCCAGTTGCGAAGATGTTGACTAAATACAATTAACAGCAAACACATTCTGTAAAGTACATAATGCGGAATTAGAAAACTTAATGGGTCTTTGTTACTTGTAAAACTTGTTTTTGCAGCTTTTGTTGCCAGTTTTATATACTGAATCGAATCTTGGTTTACTGCTTGCTCGTGCAAGCATTATGCACATATTTGGTGTTGTGTTATTTTTACGGTACTTCATTAAAATTTATGTTCATATATAAAAGCTATTGCAAGTAGATAATATATGAGTCATGACGTTGTTATCTTTTCGTTCTTTAACTGCTTATTGTGCACTTACGCTCCAGCAACATAATAGTTCTTTGAGCACTGATCCGTCACATTTTTGAACAAGGACAAGCCAATTAACGTTATAGCGGGGGCAACTGTGATCGGAGTTATGAACTTTGTAAAAAATCCAATGCAGCCTGTTTGAATGAAAAAAAAGAATGAATGAATTTAATTAAAATATTAATGAATGAAACTTATGAATGAAGTGAATCTTATGAGGTTACATCACGCTGTTTACCTGTCAAAGCAAATATGGTTTCAAACAAGGCAGCAAAAATGATGGCTCCCTGAATCTCTCTCATCCTCACTTGCCACTCCTCTGTCTTTTCTTCTTGAGACATTCCGCTCATGTCTGGACATTTCCATCTTGGTAGGTTCATGATGGCCAAGGAAGGAACGAGATATGAGAAACTTCCTCCTTGGACAATTGGTAGCACTAATTGCCGCAGTAAAAATTACTTCAAAATTAAAAGCACCCTTCCACAACATTTTTTTTTTAAATTTGCGAAAAACTCACTCGTTCCTACAGTGCTTTGTAAAACTGTGATGATCCCGGACATGAAAACGAGGGTTGAGATAATGTTCGCTTTATCTGGGTCATCATCCTCCATGCATAGCGCGGGGGTAAGTAGAAAAGGCACGGCGACTGCAACCGCAATCATCTCCAAATAATGCTTTAAATCAAGACGAATTCATCATTTAATTTCGGATAACTGCAGGAACTCTCCCCATGAATAGATCTATTTAGGAAAGAAACTGGGGCTACCTGAAACCCTAAAAATATAGAGATGTACCACGGTGGAACATCCAACAGTCCATACAACAATGGTTCCTCCTCTGTCGTTTCATGTTTTTCATTTAACTTGTCAATATTCCCGTTGGATGATTGAGGGGCGTCGGGGAGTTCTTTGGAAATTATAAAAACTGGAGTTTGCTGTGCTGACTGGGCTGATTGGGTACGGCTCTGAACATCATACTTCCGACCGTCACCCTTAATTATACAACATTTTAAAATTCAACCCATCTATTTGAAAATGAATTTATTAATTTCACAAAACTTTAGTTAGTGTCGCTTTCTTTACCTCAGAACCAAGCTCGAGACTAGGGTTATCCATGATTTAGTCCTATTCGTAAAATTGAAAGCGTTTAAAAATAGCAGGCAATCACACCTGATTAAATCACGATAAACTTCACGTTCACACTTAATAAATTATGTGAAATCTTTTAAAATACAATAAAATATCCACACCCAACAGTCAAAATTAAAATTGAGCATGCACACCTTGACGCATCTGACGCACCTAGACTAGATGCACAGTACACTTCATGAATGCAAATGAACACCGTAACCAATGTGTCTACTGTTTTTACTAAGTAAATCATGAAAAAGAAGTATGAAAGATAGCATCAATCATCACCGCAGACAATCTACACCAACTTTTGTTGCTCTTGATGAGGGCTTTTAATAAGGTGAAATGTTATTGGGTAGTAAAACTCCTGAACACACTCGAAGTATGCAACAATCAACTGTCTAGCGTCAAACACATGGTTCCATCGGTTTGTGTACTAAACCAACCAACATTTATATGCCAGTATTGCTAAACTTGTGTAATTTCAGGTAAAGGTTTAGCTCAATTCAACTTCAACCGCAAGGCCAGGAAACATGGTAAAAAATGAATCCAAACTAACTAGATTAACATTACATGAATCAGGTTCCATGCTTGCCAAGTCAGTGACTTTATTTAACGAAGAGAAACCTCGTGTGGAATCTCTATGAATAACGCAAAAGTATACAGCCGCATTGCATTGTCTCTAAAATTATGGCATTCCGTAATGTCTTCATTTTTTCACCTTTTTATAGCTCAGTCGGCTACACGACAATCTAGTTAGAAGCTCACATTCATAATGATTTCATAAAACATTTACGTCTGTGTATAGGTAGGTAAGTAATCCCAAATGCAAGTTTCATTGCAGAGCAACTTTTGTATGAATGGTATTTTTTTAAATCTCATGATTTGGGTTGACTTTCCCATAAGCACCGGCTTATGATCATATGCATTATGTACCTACATATCTCGAGAGCAATGTAGTTTTTATGTAAAATGCTATCCATATTAATATCCTAACCTTTCCACTACTACAATGCAGCGAGACAGGTAAGGAAAAAAGATAAACTAATCATATGGAGATACTGTTGCAGAGAGGAGCACATTTTAAGCACGTGATAACTGACCAGCTACGAGTATAATATAAGGTAAGGGTGAAGGTGCAACAGATTACTACAGGTTGTGTTAGCTAACATAACCTATGACGTATTCGGCACAGTCAAAGTTTGAATCTGCACTTGTTTCGGAGGTTGGATGCTGACTTGCTGTGCGTGACACCCTTTTCGATATAACAGGTATTGGTTAGGTATGGTCAAGTCAAGATGTCAAGCGTCATGTGAGGCTCTTCTGAAATTGGCAAATAGTAAACTGGCGAAAATAAAGCAAGCAGGTACCAACGAATGGTAAAAATTACAGTGTAATTAATCTTTTTTTCACAATGCTGATAAATTGACATGGGGCTTCATGAGACCATGTAAATCTGCATTTGGCCCACAGAAAAAGGTTTTGTAAAACATATACTCCTCTCCAATTCTTTCTAGGCAGCAATTTTATTATTAGTAACAACAGATGGATGAGTAGGTTAGTTCACCCTCAGGCTTGTTAAATTAAATGTTTTACAGATTTGTAATTTTTAAAAGCAGCAAACCCTATCGGAACTCCGAATGAATTTTCAAATGACAACCGAATGTTAATAGTTATTTTATCATTTTATGGGACAGTCTGAGTCATCGTTAACAAACTACACGTTTCGTTACTGTGTACTCGTTGTAAAGAGCGTCACTTCTTCTATTTAGTGAAGCATCGTACTTGCTATTTTTACATTTTCAAGGCTTCGATGTTACACCATAAAAATCGATATTCTTGTCAAAGGATCGACTCGACATCTGTCCTAAAGAACAATGTAATTTTAATGTACCGTTTACAAAGCAAAAATGAATTTTGACACCTTTACTTGTATATACAAACGCACTCGTGTCACCCGATTAAGTATTTACAGCTTTTCAATTTATGGAAATTGTAGCAATTTAAAGTATCGATTCTAAAATATAATTTTTTTTAGCTTTATTGATTTTGCCTCTGCAAAAACTAGTCAAACTGAGGTAATGCCGTCATACGAAAGAAACAAAAACGAACTTTGTCCTATGAAATTTAATAAACACTTTTATTACAATATATGACATGTCTGATTTTTAAAAAGTTGAATTTGAGAGAACAGGTGGAATTTTTTCATCTTCCCTTTTGATTGAGGATTGACAAAAGTAGCGGAATGAAAATGGTCAAGAGTGATATTCTTTTAAAGAATGGGTCATAAAATTAAAGTTGTTTATTCGTAGGTAGATGCTCGTAAACGGTTTGAAAAGAAGACGGCGATGGGATGTATTTTTTATATTATTGCCATTTACCCATAATAATATGCAATCATCGCAGTCACAGTTGGTTTTGCATGCAACATGTTTTGCCTAAATTCTGACTAAAAAGCAATTCAATTCAGTACATGACAGCATAATTACAGCCTTTCTTTCCAAATAACTGTCTGTGAAACCGTATAATTACAAGATTTGAAATTGATACTTTATTAACTATCTTCTAGCAATCTTCATACCATTCTTCAAATTGAGCTTTTATCAAATAATTATCAATATGTATACCATATAGATTAGATATCCATATTTTCAAACCTCTAAATATTATATATCCAACCGCTATGCGTTTGTGTTCAACATCTGTATTGTTAATAATTTATTTTACAACAATATAAAATCATAAACGTCGTCGATTTGTACATAAAGATATATATATGAAAATGATACGGATAGGCTAACCTAACATACAATTTAAAAGTATTGAAGCTGTCTTCAGGTTTAGTTGGCACCAAAGCATGATCCTAGTTTAATAGACTGACCTTCACAACTCGAAACCAGTAGGCAGAGTACTGACACTGACAACAACCGTTACTTTTGACGATTGACTTTAGAAATGACGGTTCCATTACCAAAATTTATTACCAAATCTACCCAGACCCAGTGCGCCTTTGTTGGTCTTGCTGCTGGCCTTTGTAGTTGCTCGGGATCGTCTATTTCGCTTCTTCTTAGTAAATGCCAACAAATCGAAGAAGCCACTTTCTTCATCTCCATCATCATCTCCATCCTCGTCATCATCCTCAGAATCATCTTCCCCTGAAGTTTCTTCAACCGGTTTGGAATCCTTAGCTGCTGCCTTAACTGGTGCTGGAGCCAGCTTATTGTTGTTGGTCGAAACTGTTTTCCCTGCAACTGTGGGCTTGGCGGCCTCCTTAATAACTATCACTTTCTTTTTATCCTCGGACCCTGACGTTCCTTCCTCTGCAGGCGCTACAATTTCTACTACTGCCGCAGTTTGCTTTTTCGGCTTTGGCTTATACCTTGTTTGACGACGTTCCTTTCTTTGAGGCATATTTACAGTATACGCAAGCAGATACCTGATGAATTTTTGTTGCGTTCATCATTAATTTAAACTTTAATTATAATTAACCAACGGTAATTAATTAAGTTTTAGTTAAGTACCACAGTAGATAACCCTTGTAGGAAACCAGATAAATGCCTGATGTGTAACCGATTACGGTTTGGAGAAATTCAGGGGATGATATTGCATTCGGACTTATTCCACCGTATTCCATGAGGCAAAGATTTGGACTTATTGCATAGAAGATCGCAATAATGAGCAACAATATGGGAATCCACTCCAGCCCGAAGGTTACATAAAGGAAGGTTTTGCTAATCTGTAAACATTCCCATCGTAGATTTTTACAAGAGTAATTTCTTCACAAAAAAATCACAAGAACTATTTTACGTACTTTAGATCCAGCACCCTTCAAAACAAAGAAAGCTAAGACGATTGAAAATACTGCAGACGCGAATAATAAGCCATGCATTGTATCTGAAAAATTATTTCAACTCTGAAACTCATTGTTTCCCATAATTGCGCAACGTTAAGAAATAGGATGGTTAGAAGTAAATGGTATTTTTATAATATGTTTACAAAAAGCATTCTCAATTTCATTTGCATCCCCCTGCGCCATATTTTTAGCAATACAAAGGTACTTTGCTGGATCACTAAAGCCGCCTGGGTAGGTGAATGTTGAAAAACTTTCTGACGCTTGTGGAGTAGTAATTACCATCTGTGATTGATATATACATGCAATATTATCAGTTCTTAAACCAAACCGACAATCTGAATTCGAGTAGTTTTCTGACCAACCATCTTTTCCAATTCTTTTGGTTTGAGTCCAATTTCTGTTTGATTTGACAAACAAAGACCGACGATATTCTTCATGGAATATATCTTACCCTAAAGAAATTAATTATTTTCATTCCAATTAAAATTGCAGAAATTCTTAGATGGTGAGTGCAGGCGTTAATCTAACCTCAACTTTAACAATGTCTCTTTCTGGATCCTCAGGTGTATAAACATCTATTACACAATAGGTTCGTTTTTCCTTCCCATTCGATTCCATTCTGGAGTTGTTTTGAGCGACTGTAAATTTTATTTTCTTACTATCGCCACTGCTGTTGAAGGGCTAGTAGAATTTAAAGACGTGGTGTATGGTTTTTGAAAATATCACAAATTAAGTGTATCATATATGCAGGGGCCAAAAGAGGTCTAGTAAGAATACAATCAACTTTACTAGAAAAGCATGGAGCCAATCATGAACCATCTGCTTATACGTTTCGCAATAATATAAGCCCCGCAGTGTGAAGGGTGTCTTCAATATGAAAAACAAATCCTCTTTCTTAACAGCTGCCCCATGTTCCGAGTCGGTGGATTTGTTTTCGGAACGAAATTGCTTAATGTACACAACCTCATCGTGGAAGTTCAAGAGTATCATTGGAAGACAGATAACGATGATCAACCCAATCATAGACAGTGTCTAGAAAGTCGAAGAACATGGGCGATAGTGATCTACAGCATTGTAATATTAAATTGCTATACTTATGAAAATCTAATGACGTACCAATTCCACTATTGCAAATGATTTTGCACATGATCTGGGGCCAGACCCGCACCAAGCGGCTGGAAGTAGCCCCATGTCCTCTGGAAAGGAATAGTTTTTATTTCATACCAAAGCGGTACCGTTTCATACCCGGAAAGAGAAGCAAAGTAGCAGAAAGCTCGCCAATTATGGCGTGATTGATTCTGCGGAAAAGTTTGTGACTCGTGTAAAGTTGGTAATTGCTGCATCAGATATACTGACGTTGACGTTATGGAAATGCACGCATATTTTGTTCGAAAAATCTATCTCAAACCAGACAAGGAAATGAGTCAACCGAGCCAACCTACTTGATCAAAAGCAAAGATGACAGTTTTGCAGAGTAAAGTTGCATAAGGTACTTTTATTGTTTCCGATTTTAACCTATGTACATAAAAACAAATTCATCTACAAACCTAACAACATCTCGAACGAATCATAATTCTATCTCGTAATCCCCCATAAACAACATATAATGCGGAAGTGATAATCATTGCACAAAATCTACACACACCTTCTTTCTAATACTAACGAGATTACATGTTTCTACAACCAACCTAATTAATAAATTGTCAAGAGAAAGTTGATGAACAACATTAACTACAAGATATTTTGAATACTACTTATATATAATGCTAACATGAAGTAAAGAAACTCATATCTAGACTACTGAGTATGAATTAGGAATAACATAATATTGTTCCAGTAGATTAGTCATTCAGTTGCAATACCCCAACACCGGGATCAATCAGTTACATTGTAGTCATTAGAGCTTTTGAAGCCTTTTATTCTTCACTACGTTTCTACCAAATACTTCGAAAGTCTTTCCCTTCGATAACGACACCGTTACCGTTCTGCTGCACTTTATTCATGTTTCCATCTTCGCCAATTACAAAGGGCAAGTCCTTGGGCTCTATAGATTTTCTTACTGGAGCGTCCGCTCCATCCGAATCAAGCTGTAACGATAAAAATTGGAAGTTATTTTTGTATCTAATGAGAGTTTTGGTAAAGTAGAAAACGTTTCAAGAATAATTGTACCGCTGCAAGCTCATGGGGTTTAAACGCCTTTGTCATCACAAACATCCGGAATGGAACGAGAAGCAGGAGAACGAACGGGACTGCGAGTGCCAGCGGCGAAGACTTGACGCCCCAAAGAAGAGCCAAGCAGCAAATCTGGATGACAGTGAATAAATGCATTTTGCTCGTCCGAACTCTTCGCACGTATGGGACTTGGGGGTGATTGGAGACTTGTTTAAAGAGGAGTGCAATCCTCTCGAAAAACTGGACACCGCGCATGGATGAGATTCCCATGTAGAGAAATACGCCGAATAATACTGCCATCGGAATGAGTACCAGGGCTGGGGACAAGTACACTGAGAGCCCGAGCATAACTGATATTATCAAACCGGATACTCTTTGTTCTACAGAAGAAAAGTGAAAATCGGTTGTCATTTTTTAACTACTTTATAATAAATCAACTTGTAGAAGTTAAAGTAGTCTACCGTTCACTCCCAAAACCGCTGGCTTTTCACCAGGAGGATTATTGGTAGAAAAAACAACTAAGGAAGTAGTATGAGCGACAGCCCTCACGGTCGCAGCACAAACCCAGCAGCCACCAACGGATGCGGCTCCGGCATTAATAATACCAAGTAGGAAAATATCCAGATGGAAGCCACCCCCTTTCTTCAGTTTATTATCCTTTTTTGCAACCAGTCTCCCACAAATACTAGTCTCCATAAATATCAAACTGTCAAAAAATAAAAAACAGCAAACTCGATGAAATATTCTTTCAATTTTTCGAAACACATATTGCAAAAACATGGAAGCACAGTAGAGATAAATAGCTCACATGAAAACAAGAAACGCTGGAACAATTGCCAAGAATATCATTCCAACTGGAACATTAGTAATATCAATGATCCATGATGCTCTTGGCTTTGAGTTGGAGAGACCTTGAGGAACATCCAATTTTTCGGTTTCAGTGTGATTCACGAGCAGCCTATCTGTTCCAACCATTGCAATGATGGCAATGGGCACAGCAAAGTTGCCTAAGAATTTCCGTATCTATATAACAATTAAAAATATAACAATTGGGCATTTAATTATTAAAATCAAAGCAGTTAGTCAACAAGTTATAACTCACCACTAAAGTAAAATAATCACTATCTCGGAGTAATCTACACATGTACGCGATGATGAAAGTTCCGAGGCACAGGATTGTCGTGAGAAGGGCCGTGTTGGGTTTTTCAGGAGATGGAAGTACCCCTCCTGAAACGGTTGAGTTACATTCTCCATAAGTCATTTGAAGAGGATGCTCTTGATATACCTAGAAATATACGCAGACAATGGTTGATGATAAAATAACGTTAAAAATGTGAGCTAAGTAGAAATCATGAAAAGTTGAACAGCTCACCTGAACCAATTCATGAATAGCATCATATACAAAAAGAAGTGAAATTAACGCTGAGTATATTTCCTGTACGAATCGAGTAAAGTAACGGGCTAAAACGCTGCCTTCCGCTGCAACCACGATGGTGCCAATGACAGCAACCCAAACCCCAACCCACAAACGAAAACCTAAATAGTCGAGACTTGCACTTTTGCAAAACTGAAAGAAACAAAATTCGAAATTGTTTGTTAAAATTGTATTTCCTTAGAAAGGTAAGATTATTAACTGTATAATATTTAATGATAAGGTTACCTTATACAAGCTATGATCAAACAATAGGAGTGGACCAGTCGTTCCAACAATGATTAAGGGCTGACCAGAGAGCAACGCAAAAATAATACCAGCACCCGCAGATGCCATTAAAGTTTCAGAGATTCCGATATGACTTTCTGTTTTTTCGCCTAAAATTCATTAGTCAAGACGTCAGTACCAACTTGAACTTCTATGATTTTCATTCATTCATTGATTCAAACTTTCTTAAAGGTTTACTTAAAATTCCACCAAAGGCAATGGCTCCAGAGACACACGCAAAGTAGATAAAAATTATGCTCGCGAGTGTCTGCGTGTTGAACCCATCCCTGATATCAGAACAGTACTTGGGATACCTTCGCTTGGCTTCATTAAGCAACCCTCCGAATGGGATCCGGGTTCTTTTGAGTGGATCGTAGTCATCATCCTTGTGGGGTGGCTCGTCTCCACCATCACCGGGATCTAAAAGCCCTTTCGCAAGGGATCTTCTCCTTTCCTTCCGCCGTCTTAAAGCTTGACTTTTCTCACGGAGCTCTGGATAATAATGACGGAAAAATCCCATTATTTTTTTGTAACAGAGGAGGAAGTAATTTGGGGTTTTGAAACCACCAAACAGTGGTATATAGTCGTACTCGTCCTTCATTGTTATTTAAATTATACGCTAACAATTCAAACATGATTCAACTGGCAATAAAATGTTTCTCTTATTGAAAAAGGATCAATAAATGCTGGAAACATTATGTTACAGTAAATTGGTGTCAGAAACAAAGAAAATAAAGTTGTTTGAAAAGAGAAAATAGAGATTAGAAGGAGACACCATGATTTATCCAATGGTGAAATTCAGTTCGAAATGGAGCATGAATTGATATACTAAGATGTTTATAGTATTTTTTATTTGCTTAAAAATAATATGTATTAAATGCAGATGCGATACCATTCATGCAGTCTATTTTGTATGAAGTAAGTTTTTAACTCATCCAAATATTCCCGCACTAATCAAATCCCTGGAGCCTTAGCAGCCCCAAGGCACTCCTCAGGATTTACTGAAAACTAATCAGTAATTTGTGTCCAAAAAGTTAACTTTGACTCACCTTCAAACGGGAAGAGTTCTCCATCCCAGTCTCCTGGGGGCAATACGATACTCTCATCCAAAAACTCGTGAATCCCCTTCAACAAATCCTTTCTATCGTTGGCTTTGTAAGCAATTTCATGGAAATGCTGGGGTTGAAACAAAGGAAAATGAAAAATTGAAAAGCCCCTTCATTCAATCACTTTTAAGCTTGACAAGACCACAAACAGAAAAAAGTTCTTACAGTATTCGACATCAAAGTGGAAATGGAGCGACCAATTTCCTTGTAATCCAAATCAATAGAAGAAGGTCCCAAAAGAATGAAGATAAACCGCACTGGAATAGGAAGCTGTGTGAATTGGAGTAAAACATTAAATTTAATTAGCCATTCTCTTTCCTCAACTTTCATGGATGAAGGACACCCAAAGCTTTTTTGCATGATGAAGGATGATGAAAAGAGAAATTTTGTTTGTGCAACTTTTCATACTTCAGTAGTGTTTGGCATAATGACAGCCTCCGCCAGGCGAACGAATGCCAATGCCGGTTGCTGAAGGGAATCATCTTGTCCTACTAAAACAATGGAGCATTCAGATCCCAACGGAATTCTTCTCAAAATGTTCTCTTTGTTCGTGATCCACTTGACATCCTCTTCGGACAAATTGGAGAGAGAAAACTTTGCTAGGTTTATCTAAAACACAAGAAGGTTAATGTTGTAAAACGAAATTAAAACAAACTTTTTTCGTTTAGAGATTACGAGCAGCTCCATTTACTCTTCCCTTTCATCAAGATAGTAAGTGAAATGACAGGCTAATTAATGACCGTTTGTAGTCAGACATTGAATGAGAATGTGGCGTAAAAGAAGAAGATGCAATGGAGTTGAGAAAAGTCCATAAAAAGTGAAGAGGAAATAACTAAACCACTTACAGCAACATGTTGTCCTTTCTGTTGAGTCAGATTTGAGTCGGTGGCACTTGTTGCAAAGGAAAATGGGCCACGGAAGCTAACCGAGCGTGGGGATGAAACATGGCCATTTTTATGGTTTGGTGAGTACTGAAAGTCATTACTTCCGTCATTTCCCAAACGAGATGCGGCGCTACTCCGTCTTGTCAGTCCTTCAAATGCCGCCTCTACATTGCTGATGGGCCCATTCCGATTCCGCTTGTCTTCCAGCATGGCATGCAAACTTGTTAGACTCCCGGATTGAGTGTTTCGCCGCAAGTGGAATCGCCACGGCCTTTCATCATCGTTGACGTGTTTGTGCTTCGACAAAAGGGATTTCATAACCATGGGCTTTTCTTCATCGCTAATTAATTCGTTTATGGCCATGGCTGCAACCACTCTATAAGCAACTCCAGGAAGATCCCTCTCCTCCATGTCGAGAATAGTTACACCTATATTTAACGAGGAGAAAGCTTGAGAATGATGCCAGTGAATAATATACTCCCATTAATCACAACCACGTAGTTTTCCAACCTGCTTCAATGAGTCTCCGGAGATTTATCAGTGAATGAAAACTTAAGGAAGCTATGTGAGGTCGCCCCCAACGGTCTGCCCCTTCTTCTAAATCTTCCTCGTACTTGATAAATCTAGCTGTTTCCTAATCGCCCCAATAAGTAAATTATATGCATTTATTCAATCCGTTCAATGCTCCTGTTTAACTCATTCAAAAATAATTCCTTTTTACCTTCCATTCTCGAAGATGTCCACGAACACTGAGCACATCCAACTCAACATAGACATCATGCGGCTGATGATCATATTTTGAGGGTTTATCCTCAGCAACAATAGTCACTGGGATTGCAGTGTCATCAGTAGCTTTGAAGTAGAAACGGTGTCGCCGAAATCCCTTATTGTCACCGAATCGATGAGCTGCGGAGAAAAGAAACGCTTGTGTGCTTACCACGTACAATTTCTATTAAGTGCTCCCATTAGTACAATTAACGCACTACAGTACACTAACCTGCCAACTCATCCCTGTCCATGTCACCCATATCTGATGCTATTTCCATCTCATAATCCGCCTCAGCAAGTTTTTGCATTTGCATTAGATCTTCAGCCAGCTCAGACCCTTGACGAAGTCGCCAAATAGGATCTTCGTATTTGTTGTGATGATGAGAGTGCTTTCTACTTGTAAAAATAATAATTTTGGAACAATTAACACAAGCACTTTTCACCTTTGAAATCACAAACACCCACGCCTATCCAAACATTAATATTTTTATACCTATGCTTTCTTTTCTCGTGAACAACTTCACCAGTCGGATCAATTGAAGAACCTCCTAAAAAGTTGTTATTTTGCATTATTATTATAACATGAAACAATTGTTTTTACTTTCCAAAAGCAATTCACAAAAATTTCTTACCAATTTCAAACTGAACTTTCTTCACGGGCTCAATCAGATCATCAAAGGGTCCGGCCACAGGGCTGGATGGTGACTGAGGCGAATGCACATAACCACTTTCACCAGCGTACTCTTCAGCATACATCTCCGTATCTCTGCATTAAATCCACCATTTGATTTATAATGTGAGTAATGATATGGGCAAATTATTGTTGGATTTGTGCACAAATACAGTGCATATCCGATTACGCTAATCTAATAATACATTTTGTGTGTATGTTATTATAGTTCTGCCTTGAGCAGTGTGGCGCAGAGTCCGCACTGCGGACAAATGAATGACAAAACAAACGGAGAAAGCAGTATATACATGTAGAACGAAGAAAATCAAGATAATCACTGTTATCCTTCTTCCGTTCTCTAGTAATATCAAAACAAACATGCAAATGAATGACATTGTATTCTATTATGGGCCACTGATAAAATCATGTTTACATGTCAAATGTGAGAAAAACTGTCTTTTATCAATTAATCAACTATTTTCCTAGATAAAACTGTTTTAGGTTGATATTTAAGAACGTGCTGCCTAATTGGTCCCATTTCATTACCATAATTTGTGTTCCTAGGTCAGAAAAACAAACATCCGGCCTGGAAAAGTACGTCGATTCCCCACGTTTTTAAAACGTGACCACTTAGAACTTTGTAAAAACACTTCAAAAGAATTTCATTACCCCAAAAGTGGACAGGACTCATAAGCTTCTTCCGGCTCGTCAATTTCCTCAGAAAGAAGTCTCGCTTCCTCAATTACAGCCGCGGCGGACTGGGAACATTGCAACTTCTCAGATACCGATTTACTCGGTGTTGATGTAGCTGTTGAACTGGGCTCATCAGTGCTTAAATTCCCATCCACTCCCATCACACCAGGCTCGATCGGAGAAGAGGCTCCGTGAGAACCACTCGCGTGTTTTATGGGAGAGGTAAGCTTTTTACGAAGGGAACGAGAGTGTAAGGGTCTCAATGGGTGGTGGATATGCGGAAAACTTTCCCGTCTGTGAGCTATATTGCAAAATAAGAACAGACAAAGGATAAAAACTTTATTTTATCTGTATTACCCAGAGCTGCCACAGTCAATACAACTGCTACAAGACACAATGTTAGTTCATCCAAAAATCCTACTTTTTATTCTTTCTCTACCCATAATAAAAAATCAGGCCATGTTTTTTTTCTTTCTCCAAACTTTCTACTGAACACAAAAGTGGATACAAGTACTGTTCTACTGACCTTGAGATAAGTCGAGCTTCATTTATTAAAAATTTATAAAATGATGGGCTGCGCAATTTCAATCCTTGTGCTCTTTGAGCTGGATAAATTTTTTTTAGATCAATAAATTTGATTTAAAAAATACTTTACCACTTTAATTTCTAATATATATGTATATAGTAGGTAGGCATATGGAATTTATATGAGTCCACTTCAATTACAACAAAATAACATGTTTCAGCTAAAACCGCAGACGACCTAGTCCAGCCAGTAGTGCAAGAGCAAATAATGCATATTATTATGACATGGTATGGTTTGAAATAATAAATAAATAAAACAACGCCTAATAAATCAGTAGGTATAAATTGGCATTGAAAACATTATTGATGACAAAGCTTTCGATATGCTGGAACGCACAATAATATGCAAAGCATAAAATTCATAAGAAAATTGGTGACATAAACATTCATGGAAAAATGACATTACAAATTCCTCAAGTTGAAGTACAATTCAATCACGGTGGCTAACTTTTTATGCATATAGCGCTGCTAATAATAGTTAAACAATGTTAAATGCAATGTAAATTGTTTAGGTACGCATCTTCTACGAAATGGCGAACACGAGTGGAGTCACTCAACATTCCTTGTATATAGTAGTACCTATGTAACTAGCAAAAATTCGCATGTAAGGAAAGAATAATCAATTTGTCGACAAAAGTAGCAGCAAAAGACATTCACGTGCCGTCGAAATGTCTACAATTAGCCTTGCTAGCAGTTTTCCTTTCTTTTGCGCATTATATCAGTAAAGAGCAGCTGCGCTGCTACTAGTTGATTTGATATGCATGAATGAAGCCGATGTAAGAAATAGAATGGGAATATCAACATGCAGTTTATGCAAATGACTCATCTTTTACGTACATTGATAATCCCTCTCGTCAAATCTCCTTGGATCGGGTTTGGCAGCCGTGCCGGCATCAGTCCCGTGGACGAGAGACATGTTGAAGCGTTCCGGATTCATAGACTCATGACGGGGGTTGAGCACTTCTTCAATCATCTCAGAAAGGTTTTCCCCATGCTCGTCCACTTTTGTCTGGAAAATTCGATTAATATTAAGTTACTTTTATAAGTATAGCAGATTAAATCGACTATGGGTGGGTGCTGTGCTTCAGCACATGAAGCAACAGGTGTCATGAAATCATGAGGTGTTGTTCTAATTTTCTACTTTACTTCCTTCAGGCTACAGTTATGATGACCATGAGTTTTGACCTTTTTCATACCAAGCTCTCTTTTGTAATCATAAAAATATCCAAAAATCAATACGTAATCGTTGACGAGGCCGAAGCGTAGGATATACTTATGTCCTAAATCCTTGATTTGTCGAAAGATAATTTGTGACTGCGGAACTGCGTAGGTACATCACATACTCCCAAAAAACCTGATGAGATATTCCATATCTCATTAATTGAACGTAAAACTTTATAATTTAATCGTGTGATCTTGAAAAAGGCAATTCTCTGATTTAATTATGTCCTCCATTCCTCCAGAGGAAGTTCAAAAACCTGATGGTATGTTGTAATGTATAATTGTTCATAAAAAGTGGGTGAAGGGACCATATGTCATCATTACCATTATAATTAAAACCTGACAATAAATAAGGGCAATCACTCCTCTCTGTGCCAAGATTTTTTAAAGCAATTAACACGTCCATTACTCATTCTCACAGTCACTCTCAATCAGAATGATTTACATACTGCTCGCACGCATAATTCTACGTAAAATAACGCATTATAGTTCACGATCACGATGGTTGACTTCAGTCAGGCAATATAATATGCATATCATATTGCCATCATCATATGTTTTTTCTAGAACTAGCTTCCTTCCCTCCCAATCAATAAAAATGAATTGCATCTTGCACTGTATCATTAGCATACGGAGTAGTACATCGCATATCGCATCACACATCATCGTCTTGATGATGATGATCGTCATCATTTACCGAGCGACCCTGTTTGAAGGGCAAACTGTTTTCATTAACTAAGTGCCATTGCATTACATACGAAAAAATATTGAATCGGTCGAGTACCTCAAACTAATGAAGCTCTACATTGTTCTACACTCCGCACAATGCACATTCTCTACTAGACAATCACAGACGGTGAAGTCGATGTTGATATTGTTGAAGTGCATTCAAAGTCTTATATAAATCTTCTGAGGGTTGAAGTTGAATGATATGATGGAAAAATAATAAAACGCGACCAATTACATCATCTCCCACTGACTGCCTAGCTCGATAGGTTAATAACACTTGGCCTGCTGACCACACCTTTTGGCAGTACTACAAACTTGTATTTTTGTTCAAATGACTTTTTTCATCTCTGTGATTATTTGTTATTTTCCTATGCATTATTGCCAGACTTTTGCTCCGGATCCACTCACGAAACCAACAAAACATGATCTGAGTTTATAATCAGAAAGCATGCAACTTTGCAACTCCTTATTATCTGCATGTTTTTAGTCTTTCTACAAATCAACGAGGTAGTGGAATTTGCAACAAACAACAAATATTCTAGTTAATGGCTAACTGCTAACTGCAAACGTTGTAAAGATGAGAAACTTCCCTCATAAGTCTTTGCCAAAGGCCATGAATTATCTCCTAAATCATTTTGACCATTCAGCAAACTTTTTTTTAAAGGGGGCCGTATGCAATGACTTTAGTAATTATTATGTACACATTTCGTAAAATGATACACTGGCGATGATAAATGGCTTAGAATTTCCTTACCCCAGCTTTGGCACCCTTCACCGGTGACGTTGAGCTACTGTGTGAAGGAGGGCTCTTATTGGGATCCACTGGATTCTTGGATGGATCCATGATGATTTTTTATCCAAAATCCAAAGAAATGTCACCAATCTTAAATATATAATATCTTTCGAGATTGCGAGTATTTATCTGTGTATCGGCCAGGTACGCTGATCAGACTCTGAGTTTTCTTCTTGGTTTCGGGAACGAGAAGAAGAGACGTGACTCCCTTGCCGTTGGGAAAGGACCTTCTCCCACAAGTGAATTCGTCGTGGACAGCAGGGTACCTGCAGAAATGAGTAAAGCAAATATAGTTGATTGTCAAGTTAGTTGTATCACTTAATTCTTCATGACAAGAAACAAGAACACACACATCAATTCCATACAGTTATACAGGCTGTAGACTATACAGCATATCACAAGGATACTTCCGTCATTCAATTCTGTCAATACAAAACCGTACCTATAAATTAGCTACTGCATTACAAAAACCACTACTGCCACCTTATTAATCACTCCAGGTGACCTTTGAATGCCATGTTATTAGCTGTTGATGGCCCTAACTTGTTCCTACAGTCTAATTTAAGAGCATTTTAAAAATAACCTTAAAAGCAAACATTATCAT
Organism: Orchesella bifasciata; assembly: GCA_034697805.1. Taxonomy (NCBI): domain Eukaryota; kingdom Metazoa; phylum Arthropoda; class Collembola; order Entomobryomorpha; family Orchesellidae; genus Orchesella; species Orchesella bifasciata. The sequence continues at coordinate 26,273 of JAQGAP010000640.1, forward strand.
CTCATACTGTGTTGTCATCCTCTGACTTGACAGTTGGTTAGTAGAACAAGTAAAAATGTGTATGGATTTATGACTCCTGTTCTCCTATTTAAATTCAGCAGCATGCAAATTTTTTCAGCCAATTTATTATTCTGATTGTGGGACACTTAAAGGTTCACTACAAGCTAACAATTCATTCCATTTAAAACAATGATATTCCCAGATAACGAGCGAGTTTATGGTTTACGACATTATTATCAGGTGTCCTTCAGGAAAGTCTAATGTTGGTCATTCTGAGAACATTCTATGAAGTCATCAAAATTTCTTATAAACAAACCACACAACCATCATCCATGATGTAATACAATGGTTGAGAGGCTAGGCCAGCCACAAAAAATGTTTGTGGATGCTGGAATCTTAAAATACTCGTTAAACCTCGTGATGATTTCATAATGGTCATCAACGAGCAACCGGAGTGGCCAAAACGACATTAAATCGTGTTAAGTAATCAAACCGAAAAATTCAGAGATCATCATGCATGGAGTAAAGAATGGAATGACGCGATTAAAAAATGCCTTTAAATCGTCTGAACTTTATTGCTTTCCGCTCCAGCCTCCCTAAAACTTTATAGTCAATATTGGATAGTGTAGTAATATACATTGGAGCTAATGCAATTTTTATTTGTTGCATTTTTTAACATGAGACCACTAAATTTTTTATCTAAAAGCATTATCACCACTTACAACGGCTATAGTGTTGTATTTTCTGCTTAATAGTTCCATGAGAATGCAGTAAGCTGAAGCCGATTCCAATGCCTGGAGAAGGAAAATGAATAAGTACTTAGCTGCAGCCAACAGTCGCAGTTTCCAGCAGAAGGTCAGCAAATGGCAGCAATAACAATAGATAGACACACAATACAACGCCATTAAAAATTTCAAATTGTCCATTACTGTTCCCTTCATCTTCCCACAGTCCCATACAATATGGACGAAACTCGAAACTCAATTCGGTCTTGGTAATGTTGTCATGCTCTGTTGTAAATGCAATGCAGTGCCAAAGTCAGGCGAGTGGAGCAATGCAGAGATGTGGAAGCGAGTGAAGCTCAAGGGTAAAAAGAATGCATTGCATATAATCGTTGAAACAGGAGGAGGGCATTAAGGCAGCAATAAAATTCCAGAGATGTTGCAAAAACGGAGGTTTACTTTTCTAGTAGAGATAAAAAGGCAAATTTTTTGTAGGTACGTTTCCTTGCTGGATACTTCGTTGCAGCTTGCAAAAGAAGCATATAGTGCAGTGCAATATGCGGTGTTCATTTGTTGACAGTAATGTTGTGTAAATAAGTACAGTTTGCATGTATACTACTTACTATCCTTCAGCTCCAGCAGAGCTGTTCAAAAGTCAAAAATACTGCAATGCAATGAATATACAACAGCAACAGGAAGATACTCACCAGGAGAAGGACAAGAAAGCTATGAATTCTCAATTTTACACATGCATGCCACATGCGTGCCCTTTCCGGTAAATATTTATGAGATCAGATGAGAAAAGCAGAGCTTTGATGGTTTTGGCTTGTATGCCCGTAAGCTTAACAATGCAATCGCTCAGGCTAGAATAAAAATTGAGAGAATTTCATTTGCTTAAAAATGAGCACACAAAATAAGCGTGATGAAAGGACACCTATTGTTACAATACTATTACAAGTGTATTGAAGGGAGAGAGCACAAAGGAATAATTTCATCAACTTTAACATCAGCTATCCAATGAGGGCAAAAGGTTGGGTAAGCAAAAAGGGAAAAAATATTTTAAATGGAATGGACCATCAGTCCTTGTCAATGCTTCATTTATTGGCTTCCTTAAAAGAGCTAATGTTCCATAAAACGTGTGCTCATGAATACCTATGACGTAAAAGCATACTTTTACTGTTTTCCCAATCCTGTTCCATAAATTGTTAAGCGAAAAATCATCATGATTACAACACAGGTCTACTTTTTTTGCAAAAAAAATACTGTGGACAATAATGTAAAAACGCCCATATATGTGTACTAGTATTACCGAGACGAAAGAATGCTTAATATTCCAATAAGTTTCATCTCTTCTAAGCCTACATTTTTCTGAGAACGTTACGGGGCTTCTCATTCTCAACATTCCAATTTTCCACTCAGTAACCTTGAGCTATCTTGGGATCTTGAAGTAATTCTGGAGGGGAAACGGGACGGAACAAAATCTGCGCAGATCATTACACACGATAATGATATGAGACCCCACAGCGTTGACCGCAATAATCTACTGCGGATGATAATTCAGGTAAAGAACTCCCACAACTAGGGAGAAAGGAGTGAGTGGGGGTCAGAGATTATAATGGGATGCACTCCATCCAAATTAAATTCCGATGCTGCTGCTTCCCTCACATTTCTTTCCTAATCTCTTCTTCCTCAAATTTTGGAAACGTGAATTGCTTGTTAAACACAATAGTTTTATCCGCTCTCCGTTCCATGTGACGACTACATAATCTGTACAATAATGTGATGGATAAAGGAGCATTCAAATTCTGATCACGCCATCCACATTCGGATGGATGCAAGCTACCAATATTCTTTGGCATTGAACGAAGGAAGGTCCTAGGACATAGCCAAGTTTTTAATCAAACAGTTGAATATTCATGAGCATAATGGGAGAAGCCCAGAAACTTCCATCCAGATCCACAATTACTACTAACCTGATCTTTTCCTGTGGATTATCACACAACAACACACCTCAACCTATTCCAATTTAATCATTATCATCGTCATCATAAAATTATGGAAGTATTTATGCCTGCAAAATTATGCATGCATTCCTCAACGAATAAATGACGCTTTGCTTATGATCAAACTGAGGAAGATGAAAATCCTAAAAAAAAGAAAGCTACTTTTGGTTTTGCTGCAGGTGCAAAACCTCGGCTTTTCGGCACACCCAAAATGTAGTTATGTACGTAAATTGGACTCTTCTTTCTGATACAAATCATTAGGAAAGTGTAGTGCATCACACGAACGTATGTACATAGATACCCTTTAAATCTACCTACTTAATAGAGCACTAAAACGAAAAATCTGCATGAAAGTAAATAAAAATGGAAGAAAAAACTTGCAATTTGCGAGATAATGATACGTTTGAAAAGTTGCTCCAATGCGTAAAAATTCTTTACTAGAGAAGCCCTGGTTTGACTGGCCATGTTAATATAAATGCATTTTATTTTAAGCAAAATCAGTTACAACAACATCCGTTATAGCTGTTTTGTAGCAAATTAAATCAGCTTCAAAACTTGGCATTGACAACAAAAATTGGACCATGTTTGACCTCGCGGTGGATCTTTTTCTACAGGCTTCTCATGAAGTTCGCGCCGAAAGACTTTTCAGCTTTCGATGAAGTTTTCTCCAAGAGATTTTTAAACTGGCGAGGGGTCTTCAACTTTTTCGGGAGGGTACGGTAGTAGCATTTACCCAGTGCCCAGGTTTTTTCGAACGGAAGAAGATAGAGGACTTGGGGCGGGTTTTCGTACTTCTCCACCAAAGACACATTTTCCCGTAAAAATGTCATCACGTCTTTTTGATAATTAATCGGAGCCAAATC